>JAZGLO010000718.1:0-280000 GCA_036873155.1 Biomphalaria sudanica | reverse complement strand
TTCACAATTACTAGTTCCGGTATACTTAAGATATATACATATATGCGATTTCAAAGATTAGCTTATATTCAAACCTCTATAAACGACCTCTACATGTGATGTAATTGACAAAGTTGCTTAAATTGGAAAAAAATATTTTCCTTGTCTGCATAGATGGTGTAAGCTTGGATATCGGTCTGGATGTCAGAACGAGTCACCATAAGAATTCATTGTAACTCACTGTATGATTCATCCACATATATTAGCAACGTCAATAGCTATACATCTTAATATATTCTCTTCAACGTCAGTTACAAAATTCAAATTTTTGTAGTAATTTTGTTCTATAAAAGATTTTTTTCGAGACTTCATTTTCCATTTCCAACATCGTATCTTTATGAAACATGTTTGTTTTTTCTGCCTGTCACTTATCAAGTCTAAATATAGTATTAAGCTTGAATTGAATTCCTAATCTAGTGAAATTAAAAACAAGCTCAACCTTCGCACTAATTTTGGCGTGTAAGAAACCCACTGTGTGGCCACGCTGTTCATGATTTAGTTCACATTTGTACATTGTATGTCACGTGAATAGTAGAAGCAGGCTTTAGAAAAATAAACAAATGAAAGTCATAAAATATGCTTTAAACAAAAAAATTAAGCACAAATTTATTTTATACTAAATACATTGGATAGGTTTTTAGCAATTAAATGAGCATCATGGATATTAGTTCTATACATCTTGATCACCATTTCATAACATTAGCTAAATCACAATTACCTAGACATAAACTTTTTTTATGGTTGGGGGTCGCCTCCTAGTGAAAAGTTGTATGAGGTGGTCGCGGAGCTAAAAAGGTTGAGAACAGCTGGTCTATTTGATTCATGTTGAGACCGAGATTAAATTGTAGGCATATTTTTATTTAAGTACTTATAGACCATTTTTTAAAATAAGATTTACTCATTCAGATCTAATTTATTTGGAACGTATTATATTGAAGCTGTGACAAAATGAGTAAACATTTTAACACGATATTACTTAATTAAAAGTAAGTCCGCCCTGGTGAGCGATGTTGAAGCATCACTGATGAAATATCGTTGTTAGATAATGTGAAAAGAAACCGCTTTCATTGTTATGGACCAATGTTAGTGTTATAGAGAGTTGTATGCATTTTGACTAAACATTCCCTAAAATGTTTCCTTACCAAGTTGCCCTGAGCCAACACGGGAAGGAGACATTTCTATCTCTCACTCTCTCTCTCTCTCTCTGTCCCTCTCTCTGTCTCTGTCTCTCTCTCTGTCCCTCTCTCTGTTTCTCTCTCTCTCTCCCTGTCTATCACTCTGTCTCTCTCTCTTTTATCTTTCTTTCACTATTTCAACTATCTAAGGCTAAGACTAAGACTGGCTTATTTATCCTTATTTTACATTTGTTGTGATTACAACAAAAAAAAAAAACACAACAGAAACATCGACATAAATAGAACAAACACAATCCTCTCCCTCTCTCGTCATCTCTGTCATCCTGACTCTCTATTTAACACATTGTCACACACACAATCTCTATCTAAATGTGTTCTCTCTCTCTCTTTCTCTGTCCAAAACCAAACCTCTCCAACCAAACTAACCCTATACACGTCCAATTACTTTCTGCAGACGTAACTGTATTTACTTTGACCATTCAAACGTTCGATCTGTGGTTTTCTCCTGTTCGTTTGTTATCTGCTAATTATGATATTGAAATGAGCCGGGGTGAGGGGGGGGGAGCAATGGGAGGAAACAATTGTTGTCTTACAGATTTTCTTCTGAATATTGATATCAACCGAAACAGTAAGATAGCCAAGTTACGGAGTACAGCGGAAGTAGGTCACGTCCTATATATGCCGTAATCCCATAATACTTAGCATCAGTCTTTCTTCCGACGCTTCCCTTCTATATAAAAAAAGGGGGAATGTTATGGAGAGAAACCTTTTTCCTCACCCTCCCTCTTCCCGCTTCAATCCCCAATCCCAGAGTTCTGTATGATTTTGTTTTCACTCTTTGTTAATGTTTTCCCCCTCATCTTGTGTTAATGTCATCTAGGCCAAGGAGAAATACTGAAAAGACTGTTGAAAAAATATAAATTTCATCAAAGATGGGGGCGAGGCAACTAACCGATATACATGAGATTTATTTGCGAAAGTGTCAAAATTGTTTTTTTTTAAGTCAACATTGGTGTTTTAAAGTCAACATTGGTTTTCTAAAGTCAACATTGGTTTTCTAAAGTCAACATTGGTTTTCTAAAGTCAACATTGGTGTTCTATAGTCAACATTGGTGTTCTATAGTGTACAAAGGTGTTCTATAGTCAACATTGGTGTTCTATAGTCAACATTGGTGTTCTATAGTCAACATTGGTGTTCTATAGTCAACATTGGCGTTCTATAGTCAACATTGGTGTTTTATAGTCAACATTGGCGTTCTATAGTCAACATAGGTGTTCTAAGGTCAACATTGGCGTTCTATAGTCAACATTAGTGTTCTATAGTCAACATTGGCGTTCTATAGTCAACATTGGTGTTCTATAGTCAACATTGGTGTTCTATAGTCAACATTGGTGTTCTATAGTCAACATTGGTGTTCTATAGTCAACATTGGCGGTCTATAGTCAATATTGGTGTTCTATAGTCAACATTGGTGTTCTATAGTCAACATTGGCGTTCTATAGTCAACATTGGTGTTCAATAGTAAACATTGGCGTTCTATATTCAACATTGGTGTTCTATATTCAACATTGGTGTTCTATATTCAACATTTGTGTTCTATAGTCAATATTGGTGTTCTATAGTCAACATTTGTGTTCTATAGTCAACATTGGTGTTCTAAGGTCAACATTGGTGTTCTATAGTCAACATTGGTGTTCTAAGGTCAACATTGGTGTTCTATAGTCAACATTGGTGTTCTAAGGTCAACATTGGTGTTCTATAGTCAACATTGGTTTTCTATAGTGTACAAAGGTGTTCTATAGTCAACATTGGTGTTCTATAGTCAACATTGGTGTTCTACAGTCAACATTGGTATTCTATAGTCAACATTGGTGTTCTATAGTCAACATTGGCGTTCTATAGTCAACATTGGCGTTCTATAGTCAACATTGGCGTTCTATAGTCAACATTGGTGTTCAATAGTCAACATTGGCGTTCTATAGTCAACATTGGCGTTCTATATTCAACATTGGTGTTCTATAGTCAACATTGGTGTTCTAAGGTCAACATTGGTGTTCTATAGTCAACATTGGTGTTCTAAGGTCAACATTGGTGTTCTAAGGTCAACATTGGTGTTCTATAGTTAACTTTGGCGTTCTATAGTCAACATTGGTGTTCTATAGTCAACATTGGTGTTCTATAGTCAACATTGGTGTTCTATAGTTAACATTGGTGTACTATAGTCAACATTGCTGTTCTAAAGTCAACATTGCTGTTCTAAAGTCAACATTGGGGTTCTAAAGTCAACATTGGTGTTCTATAGTCAACATTGTTGTTCTATAGTCAATATTGGTGTTCTATAGTCAACATTTGTGTTCTAAAGTCAACATTGGTGTTCTATTGTAAACAGTTATCAAGAGTAATTTTTTTTTAGATTAATTATTAATTATTTTTGCTATTTTTTGTAATTATGTTCTATACTATTCTATAGGCATGGCACAGATCGAAGTACGGAAAAAGGAAACGGAATTCTCTGCGTCCCTACTGACAGTGTCATTTAACAATTCGCGATGTGTCAAATCTGCAGCGGTACCGCCCTCTGACTTTGAAATTGAAAAGGTAAGTGTGGAGTTCGAACACGCGACATTCACGTTATTAGCGCGACACTTAAACAATTTAGCTAACCAGCTGTATTAGCATACTATTTTTTTATGTTCATTGTCCATAATATTTGGATCTGCTTAAGACGAAAGTGTGTACTAGGAGTAGGAAGTGACCAAAAAATAGTTCTAGAAACATGGATTTTTTTTTTTCAACTGTCATTTTAGCAGGTTTATTACACAGCTTATATCAACAACACACTCTGTCTGTCTGTCTGTCTGGTAAATACACTGAACATGTTTCTCCCGTTTCCCATTCTCGGATCAGGTTAAAATTGAGCACAATTATTCATTGAACCTGAAAAGACATGAATCAATCAAAAAAATTAACCAATTAGTTAATTAATTTTTGGTGATTAATTATTTTGTTTGACATTGAAATAAGGGAAATAAATGTACTTGTTTAAAGATGTGTGTGTTTTTCTCCCACTTTCCCATCTGGGATCAAATTGAAATTTTGCATAATTATTCACAGTCAATGTCAATGCACGAATAAATCCAAAAGTTAACCAATTAATAATTAATTAAAGTAAATCCTTTAGTACTAATAAATTAAATTTGTATGTAGTATAAAGGCAGCTAAATCATGTAACTTTCAGATAAATGGCAGTAATTAGCTGTTCTTTCTAAGATATTTTTAGATAAGGATTCTTTTTTTTTTTTTAAGTTTTTTTTTTCTTTTCTATTGCTTGCTTGTTGTTTTTTGTTTTTGTTGTTTTTTTTGTTTTTTTTTTCAAGCATTTGGTAAAACATACAATTTTATGTTGTCTGTTGTTATGGAAACCTGGTTGAAAAAAATAATGTATTTAAAAAAATGGGGGGGGGGGGGGGGAGACGAAGTAGGGGAGGTTACCCGTTGGTAGAGTCAGGAAATAGACTCGTTAAATACAACATTAGCTTGATTACCACGACGTCATCTAGTCGGCGTGAATCGTTAACGAACTTCGCGGTCATTAAAAAGGAACTTTTGGTGCAGAAATAAAAACAAAACTGTGTCTCCTTTTGTTGATAGTTGCATATGAGATTCTATTTCAGTAAGCTACGACACAGGGTTGGTTATGCCCAGATAGAAGGACGGATCGATGGGAAGTATCTATAAATAGAAGTTGGGATTAAAATTAGTAAATTTACTTTTTATTTTATTTAGGCCTCCATAGGGGAAAGCCTATTTTGGTTTTGTGCTGTCCGTCTGTCCGTCAAGTTTATTTCTGAAAAAAAAGAACTAAGGAGATCATAATTTCACTATCGCGGGAAGAAAGCTCAGAATAAGTGATAAGGGTTTTTAAAATTATATGTGCAAAGTGTTACTGTGTATGCATAAACTATTTTTAAAATATGATGATTTTAAATAGTTTATAGTAATAGTTATACAGTACATTACGATTATTGATAAAGAAGCAAAGCGCTTAGCAACCGTTCTGATGGGTCTCAACTTCAGTGAAGAGTGGGATTCTGAGCTTTGGGGTCCTTTGGACGCCCTTGTGTACCCATATCCAATGGGTGCCCAATATACGAGAATTAAAGGCGGTTGGTCGTTGTTCTAGCCACATAGTAGCTTGACCTAATCTTCCCCTGATATATATGTGTTCAAGCATTAACATGACGAAACAATATTTGTGTAAATGTTACAATTGTCCAATAACATTCAAATGATAATTCATTATAAAATAAGATCATTAGTGAAACAGATAATTATGATCTTAAGAAAACTTGCCATTTCTTAATTTAAAAAAAAATTGTATGCATACATATACAATCATATTTTTTAAAAAGAAAACAAACAAGGCAGTTTCATCTACTATAAACATAACATTGTGGAGATAATATAATGTGACGTTGGGGGGTGAGACACATTCACGAAAGGGGAATAAGCCGCTATTAGTTTTGTGTAGTCTGTCAATCCGTCCGTCCGAGTCATCTAGAACGAAAAGAACTAGTAATGATATTTATAATCTAAAAAAAAAATTTAAGTTCCCCTTTCAGACCTTGTGGTCTGTAGGGCAGATGATGCGATGTAAGGGTCATCTGTTTAAATGACCCACGGTTAATGAGGGTGTCATATGGCCAGTATTAACCGTCAGTACTTTTCCCTAACTAATGTCAGGTACCCATTAGAACTGGGTGGACTTAGAGGCGCCCTAAGGATCCCGTAATTAAAAATCAGTCTTCACCAGGATTCGAACCCTGGACCCCCGGATTGGAAGGCAGGTTTTTTACCACTCAGTCACAGCGTCTCCATTGAACATCTAATATGATATTTAAGATTTTGCAAAGTTCTGGTACAAAGGCTACTGTTTCTTTTTTAAAAAGCTTCATTATTACAATTAATTATGGAAGCAATTGTGTTCATAAATATTCACCACTTTATGAAAATATTAATAAGGAAGGCAATTTTCCTGTCAATTATTACCGTTTAGTGTTCATTTCAATTTTAATAATATTTGCATTTCAAAGTTAAGTGTTTTCTTTTAAACAAGTTACTTACATTGTGAATCAATTTTGTACTTTTGTTTTAAAAGGGAGACAGTATTTCTAGTATGCATATAAGTCGAATATATTTACAAAAAAAAAAAAAAAAAAAAAACTTTGATTAGCTGTGTGAAATTCTAAAGGAACAAATATATATTCAAGGTAAATAGATATTTCTCTACGCATTAAACGTAAGGGAAAGCCTTCTTCATTGAGGCCCTTTACAAAACCTTCAAGTAGATAATCATCCAATAACATCAGTAAGGCCAGGCTCACATTGGAACATAACTGACCAAAGATACAATAATATTGCAACACTTTCTATATGTACACATCCTTTTGTCTTGGCGATGATAAGGGTGTTCTGCTGTTCATAGCGTCTGATAGTTATGTTGAAATATTGAAACCTGCTTTTTTTTTTAACCTACCTGCTTGACACACTTTAGGAGTCGGCTCTGATATTGTGTTTCCATATATACTATCTTTCTAACGTTGTTTTTTTTAATGAATCTTTACATTTCACAATTAGGTATTATGTTAGTTCGTTTAATTCGTTTTTTTGTCTGTCAAATGGCTGTGTGAAGCGTCTAGTGTGGTAGCTTGACTTGTTGCCACCGCTGGCTAGCATCTGTGAAAGGGGAGCAGTTTTGTAAGTCTCTCTTGCCAGTACATAGCCTCTCCACAGCAAGTCCTATGCAGTACCTCCTCGTGGTGGCAGATGGAAACTGAGGCTGCGAAGCCTCAGGCTAAACTGCAAGGGTCTCGGAGGAGGTTTGGCCCCAAGATGTGAGGCAGGCATGGCCCGTCGGCGTGCGGACACGCCCTGTTGCCCACAAACCAAACCCCTAGCTATAGGTCAATAGCCGCACTGCCTTGTGTGTGTGTCCCTGTAAGGTCTAAGGCTAAGGGAGTAAACCCTAACAGAAAATCCGGTCCTGGAGCCCCGTAGGCGGGGGGACAGTAGTAAGACTACTGCTCTCTGGCAAACTCCTGCAGCCACCTGTCCCCAAATTGTGATGGCTCGCCATCCCTTTGGACCCGGTCAGTATGGAAGAGAGGCGTGTGCTGACGTGTGGGCAGCCCAGCACTCGCAAATTTACCGCCCAGGCTTTCCCCCAGCAATGGAGAGGTCACTCCATCTCTGACAGTAATGTCTTTGGAAAAACACGGAGAGTGGTAGTTACCGGTGATAAGTTCCTAGCTGATTGGCGTAAGCTGGAACGCCAGGGACCACTCTTGACGGTAGGAGGGGCTTTTTAGCCTCACTGGATAGCTACTGCCTGCCTTAAGCCGAGCAGCCCTCGGACAGTAAAGTGCTATCCCGCCACAGCTTGCCGCACCACTGGGTGCTTGGTGCTAAGACAAAATCAAAAAGCAAGCTGCTCACCCGCACCTGCAAATACAATCAAAAGAAAACCCTCAACATTAATGCGTTTAGCAAGCTGAAACATACGGACAATGTGTCCTGGCTTCAATACTGACCCTGAACTAGTCACAGACATGCGTCAAACAGCTATCATCGACAGAGAACTCAGCAGACTAAACATTGATGTGGCCTGCCTGCAAGAAACCAGACTGGCAGACAGCGGATCTCCTACAGAAAGCAACTATACATTCTACTGGCAAGGAAAACCAGAACAAAGCCCTAGAATACATGGCGTCGGCTTCGCAATAAGAAACAGTCTCGTCCCCTGCATCGCGATGTTTCCCATTGGCAATGAAAGAGTATCACACATGAAATTTGCATCACCGCAAGGCAAAGTTAATATAATCTGTGCTTACTCACCAACCCTTGCTGCACCGGAAGAGGACAAAGACAGATTCTATCAAGCTCTAGAGGACGTAATTAAAAGTATTCCAAAATCCGAGCACCTCTATATAAATGGAGACTTTAATGCCCGTGTTGGTGATGGAAATGATGCATGGCCACAATGCTTGGGACCTCATGGTGTTGGCAAAATCAATGACAATGGCCAAAGGCTACTCGAGTTTTGTAGCTCTCATGAACTGTGTGTAACAAATACATTCTTCTCTGGCAAGGAACGCCATTAAGTCTCTTGGCAGCACCCACGCTCAAAAAGGTGGCACCAGCTTGACCTCTGCATCACCCGAAGGATGGATCTGAAAAGTGTCATCCACACCCGTTCATACCATAGTGCGGACTGCAACTCAGACCATTCACTAGTGCTAAGCAAAATCAAACTACTTCTCAAGAAGGCTTATACTTCCACTCAACCCAGAACTAGGCGAATTAACGTCAACCATGTAGGTGACCCAGAGAAGTGTGCACTCTTTGGCGAGCTCCTGAACAGTTCAATCCCCTCGTTAAGTAATGAAGAAGACATCTCTATCAGATGGGAGAAATTAAGAGATGTAATCTACAGTTCGGCAATCACCGCCTTTGGGCCTCAAAAACACAAAAATGTAGACTGGTTTGAGGCGAATCTAGCACAAATGGAACCTTGCATCGAGAAAAAGCGATCTGCACAACTCGCTCTCAAGACAAAGCCAAGTCCAAGATCTTTGGAGGCCTTCAAAAGTGCTAATAAAGAGGCGAAACAAATGGCTAGAAAATGTGCTAACAACTTTTGGAGGGATACCTGCAACAGAATCCAAGACAGTCTCCACTCAGGAAATAGCAAAGCTCTATTTGATGGTATTAAAGCGGCCCTGGGTCCAACAGTGTCTAAGCCTGCCCCCCTTCTATCCAAATCAGGAGAAAAAATTACAGATCAAACCAAGCAGCTAGAACGTTGGACAGAACACTACCTCGAAGTCTATGCCACACAGAACACAGTAGACGATGTCGCCCTGGCTTCTCTACCAGATCTTCCAGTACTGGAATGCCTAGATGATCTTCCGAGCCTCAGTGACCTTAAAAAAGCAATTAACTGCATAAAAAATAGAAAATCTCCTGGGAGTGATGGTATCCCAGTGGAAGTAGTGAAAGTCAACGAATCACTCCTGCTCCCTGAACTCTATATTCTCCTCTGCCGCTGTTGGGAAACAGGTCATGTCCCACAGGACATGCGTGACGCAACTATAGTCACAATATACAAGAACAAAGGGGATCGGAGTGACTGCAACAATTACAGGGGTATCTCTCTCCTCAGTATAGTGGGCAAGATCTTTGCTACAGTGGCACTATCCAGGCTGCAAGTGATAGCTTCTAGAGTCTACCCAGAGTCTCAGTGTGGATTCAGGAGTGGTAGATCCACTGTAGACATGATATCTTCTCTACGACTACTGCAGGAGAAATTCAGAGAGAGAGACAGACCCCTTTACATCGTTTTTGTTGATCTGACTAAAGCTTTTGACATGGTCAGCAGAAGTGGCCTTTTCAAACTCCTGAGGAAAATAGGTTGCCCTCCCAAACTACTGCAGTTCATTGAGTGTTTTCACGAGGAAACTAAATGCACTGTCAAATTCAATGGAGCCCAATCAGCACCTTTTGAGGTTTGCAGTGGTGTCAAGCAGGGATGTGTGCTCGCACCTACTCTGTTTGGCATATTCTTCTCCTGTCTACTGCATTATGCGTACAACGACATAAACGAAGGTGTGTTTCTCCATACAAGATCCTCTGGAAAACTATTTAATGTTTCAAGGCTGCGGGCAAAAACCAAGGTTAGGAAGCTACTCGTCAGGGAACTCCTGTATGCTGATGATGCAGCTATTGTGGCTGATTCTGATATTCAGCTACAGTGAGTGGTTGACAAATTATCTGCTGCTTGCCAGAAGTTCGGCTTAAACATCAGTCAAAGCAAGACTAAGATACTTGTCCAAAACACAAACACTGCACCTCAAGTAAGCATTAATGGCCAACCACTAGAAATTGTTGATCAGTTTTGTTACCTTGGCTCCATCATATCCAACAACACTCTACTGGATAAAGACATAAACAACAGGATAGCCAAGGCAATGGCCACCATGTCACGGTTGCAGAAAAGAGTCTGGGACAACATATTGCTGACTAACAGTACTAAAGCCCTAGTCTACCGGACCTGTGTGTTGAGCACCTTGCTGTACGGAAGTGAAACATGGTCAACCTACTCATGGCAGGAAAAAAAGCTGAATGTTTTCCACCTCCGATGCCTAAGGCGGATCTTTAAAATAAGGTGGCAAGATAAGATAACCAATGAGAAAGTGCTACAAAGAGCAGGGTGCCAGGACATCCGCTCTGTTATCAGCAGCAGACGCCTTGGCTGGCTTGGCCACGTTCGTAGAATGCCAGAAGGTCGACTTCCACAGGACATCCTGTATGGCGATCTGATAGAAGGCAGGAGAGCCGCTGGTCGCCCACTTTTACGTTATACGGATGTATGCAAACGCGACATGAAGCTCTTCAAAATCGACACTGGCAACTGGGAAGAGGTGGCACTGGACAGATCCTCATGGAGAGAGAGCATAAAGGAAGGGTCAAAGATTGCAGATGCCATACACAACAGAAGCAGAAAGAAGGGTGAAATTGCAACGGCGCATGGTGATTATATATGCCCAACCTGCGATCGCAGCTGTGTATCAAGGATTGGCCTCTTTAGTCACACAAGAAGTTGCAAAGGGAAAAGATCGTCTCTCGAGACGTAAAATGCCACAGATTTAAGGTTTTAAAAAGAACGTTGAATTCTATATATAGGCAAACAAACAGACATTCAGACATATAAACAGGTAAGCTTACAGACAGGCAGATGATAGATACAGGCAAACAGGCAGTAGAAAGACATACAAACAGACAGAAATATAGATAGATAGATAGATAGACAGACAGACAGATAGATAGATAGATAGATAGATAGATAGATAGATAGATAGATAGATAGATAGATAGATAGATAGATAGATAGATAGATAGATAGATAGATAGTGACACGAAGCCAAACATAGCAAGGAAGGGCCAAACCCCACAGACCTGTCTCTTCATGTTACGAAACATTGCAGGATAAAACATCCCAACCGAGCTTTGATGTGAGGCCACTCTTAAGTTCTCTCAGCCTTCTCTATCACGACATCTTCCAGTACTGATAGGGCAGGGAGAGGTACGGAGTAAAAGAAGTGCCAGATTCATATTGACCTGATTCCATCTTTGATAGGTCACCACGTTATGTCAACAAACGGGACTCTCAGTGAGACGGGCTGGACAATATGGCTGGATTGGTGATGGCCAACACGAGAATGTTAAAGAATATAGCAGAACACACAGAAAGTGATTGGAGGTTCATCACGGAGGTATCAGGGGACTTGTGATTATGTTTTTAGAACCTCGAGTTTATTGTGCATTCAGTCGGGTACATGAAGTACAAATATGCACACTTCTAATCTTTCCGAATATGCACATCTTGATGTGTTCACTCTGTTGGCGCACTTGAGGACGGTGCACTAGGGTTCAATCCCAAGAGCTTTACGTTCAACATTAAAGAATCACTATAGATAAAGAAATTACTAAAGTTCGAGAGAATCATACAGATACAGAAATCACAACAAATGAGATTGGACAGTACAGATAGAATTGTAAAACTAAGCTAAATTTAGCTAAATTAATATTGTCTGGTCTCGTGCTGATATATTGTCTCGTGCTGGTTATTACGGAACATCTGACGGAAATAAACATGGCATCTGTACTTTCTTTTAAAATTTTATTTTTCCTATCACTTTCTTTCTTTTTAGAAATATATTTATATATTATAGCTACTTTCATGCTTATAGCATGCTCAGAGCACTTTTGGTCCAATCCCATTTGTTGACCAGTGGGGGGGGGGGGGGGGTGTATCTAGGAGCTGGTTTTCCATGCTGCCTTTAGGCAGCTCAATAAACACAACTCTGCCCGAGTCGGGTGTCGAACCTCGAGCCCCCATCTAGGTAGCCAAGCCAAGCCAAGTTCAAACGCACTTGGCCTCTCGACCACTAATTATTATAAAGGTATTATTTAAAAGTAATTACAAAAAAATGTCAAAGCAGTTTAATTACAAGATCACTGTGGCTAACTAAACAACAGATGGAGCAAATGAATTTTATTTGACTGGGCTGAAAAGTTGCCCAAGATGTATGGTATCTTAAACCCTCAAAACTACACAGCTGTCAATGTTTCCTATTTTCTTTGCACCGGGTGCACCAAAACAGCTAGCTATTTATAGTTATCCGCCATATACGAAAATCTCTAATAAGAAAGCAAGAAACATGTTATATGTTGGATAAGATTAGTTGTATTAGTTCACCAATAGTGTCCTGAACTCTTTGTGTTACTGTCAGCCTGTACATGTACACTTTTTGGTACTGATGTGTAGGTGTGGGTGAGGACAACGTGCGTCTGCGTGTGTCGATGTGGACGGAGCCATTGTTGATAGAGGCTGACATTAATTGATCTGTGTTTACAAATGTCTTATGACAGCGGACATACAAAATTGGTGGGGGGGGGGGGGGGGAGAGGCGGCTACATTAAACGGAATGAGGATAGACTAACAGAGTCGTTGTCTTGATGGATGCCAACGGGAGGGAGAGATGGAACACTGGTTAACGCTGCAGTGGAGGATGCAGAGGTGGGTGTGTGGATAAACGAACGTGGAAGGCTGAAATGGTATTCTGGTTTTTCTGTTTCCATAACGATTGCTCAAAATGTACTCTTCCATGTTACATCCACTTCAATATTCAATTACAGATAAGAGAAAATGACGGGGGGGGGGGGGGGAGAACAACGTAAACGAAATATTGGATAGAGGGAGAGAGAGAGAGAGGGGTGAAATAAGAAAAGAGAAAGAGGGAAGAGACAGAAAGAGAGAGGGAAGAGACAGAAAGAGAGAGAGAGAGAGTGAAATAGAGATAAGGAGAGGAAGATATAGAAAGGGAGAGACGAATAGAGAAAGAGTTGAAAAAAAAAAAGGGTAGAAAGAGAGTTAGTTGATGAGAGAGACAAGGGGGAAGATGGAGAGAGGGATGTCAGTGGAGGAGAGAGAGAGAGAGAGATAGATCGGGAAATAAAGAGAGGGGAGGAGTGAAAAGGGGGAAGAGAGAAAATATGAAGAGAGAGTGGAGCGTAGAGGGAGAGCTAAGAAGAGACCGGAGGGAGAAAGAGAGTGGATGAGAGAGGGCAAGAGAAAGAGGAGAGGAGCGGAAGAGAGGAAGGATAAAGAGAGGAGGGAGAAAGAAAAAGAGAGAGGCAACAAAAAATGGGTAAGGGAAGAGAGAGAGAGAGAGAGAGAGAGAGAGAGAGAGGGTGGTATACAACGATGTATAAATGAACACGCAATCCCTAAAAGAGCTGAACAGAAAAAGAGAAAACAACGAAAGACTTCAGAGTGTTGAGCTATTCCAAGACAAGTGCCTGAACTCTGCCAGAAACTAGATGGCGCTAAACTGACACGAAAGAGGAAAGGGATCGGAGGGAGGTATTTGGCTGACATACAGCACGATGACATCTGAGATAAGATCGGAGGTCGGAGGTCGCGGATTCACCCTCTACTCCAAATGCGCCGAATCAATAGCTGGGAATGAAGGCGTCGACCGAGGAAGGAGGGAGAGAGACAGAGGGGGGGGGGGGAGGAGGACGCCTGAGCACGCATAACGAGAACGTGCTCACGTCAGATCAAAGTGGTGACAGTTTCCCCCAAGTGTTAGATTGTCAGTGTGTTTATTGGTTGATCTATACAATCTGTGTTTGTTAGTGGATCGATTGCTGCATCTATGTCTAGTTGCTTATTTGCCACTGCGTATCTAGGATGTTTTATCTGTGTGTGTGTTTGTTATCATTGTGTTAATTATTGTATTTACGCATTGTGTTTTGTCTGTCAGTTGGCACAATACTGAAAGTCATATAGAACATTGTTTTTATCTCACAAACGTGTTGGTTCATTGCTCTGTCCGACTTGACCACTGCTACTCTGTTCTTAGCTGGCTACTCGCTGGCTAGTTAAGGTGAAAAGGATCAAGATGGCTATGTCTAGTCCCTCAATAAACGTCTCTGTTCTCTTGGTCTCTGTGTCTTAGTGTCTCTGTGTCTTAGTGTCTCTGTTCTCTGTGTCTCTGTTCTCTGTGTCTAAGTGTCTCTGTTCTCTGTTCTCTGTGTCTCTTTGTCTCTGTTCTCTGTGTCTTAGTGTCTCTGTGTCTTAGTGTCTCTGTTATCTGTGTCTTAGTGTCTCTGTTCTCTGTGTCTTAGTGTCTCTGTTCTCTTGGTCTCTGTGTCTTAGTGTCTCTGTGTCTTAGTGTCTCTGTTCTCTGTGTCTTAGTGTCTCTGTTCTCTGTGTCTTAGTGTCTCTGTGTCTTAGTGTCTCTGTTATATGTGTCTCAGTGTCTATGGCTATACATGATGCTCTCGCCTAAAAAAATGTAAGCCCTTACGATCTATGGGGCAGATGGTGTTAAGGTCATCTGTTTCTTTGGCCAACGGTTAACGAGCAGGGTGTCATGTGGCCAGCGCAACGACCAACAGCCTCAACTTAAGTCAGATACCCATTAGAGTTGGGTGGACTTATTGGCGCCCTAAAAATCCCGAAATTCAAAATCCCAGTCTTCATCAAAATTCAAACCCAGGACCCCAGGTACGGAAGCCAAGCGCTTAACCACTCAGCCACCGCTCCCCATAAGGTAAAATATGTCGATCATAAATCTGTCAGATTGATATTCAACAGAAAACTTTATATTATTAATAATATAAATCTATTGTGTTTAATTAAGCTCCAGGAAGCCACACGTGAAAGAGATATACGCTAAACTATTCAGATCACTTATACTGTAGTTAGTGATCATTGGAAATTCTGAAACATGATGATAGTTCTATACTCTTTGGCACGCGATCACACTGACTATAAATTGACTCTTTTTAATGCGTTTATGTTTCTTGAACCAGATATAGCGTTAGGAGCCTCTAGGCGTTTAATCCTAGAGTCATGGCGCGTTAAGCCAAGGAGTACCCAGCACCAAGGGCAGTATTCACAAATGATCCACGAAAACAGACACGATTACAAGTACCTGATCAATATTTGCATCCCTCGAGTGCATATATGCATCTACCTTAAGTACATATATACATATACCTTAAGTACATACATACATCTACCTTGACTTATATATACATATACGTAAGTAAATATATACATATAACTTGAGTGCATATTTGCCTATACCATAAGTACAATACATGCGATCTATAGGGCAGACGATGTAAAGCTCAATTGTTACATTTACTTGGCCAACCAAAAAGTGTCCTTGACCTTATTGCTAGTACAGAAACTCTTCAAACGTTTTGATAAACTTACGTAGATATTTATTATTAAGAAGATATTTGATAGAGTTTCAGCCTATAAAAATGTTTTAAAAGTCTAGCTACAAAACTAAAACGAAAGTTCTAAGTACAATAAAGATGAAAAAAGTCTTCAATATGGAGCTATTTCAAGACAAGTGCTTGATCTGTGCCAGAAACTGAACCGCGTGAAGGAGTGGTGGCACCATCTGACGCAAATAGGTCAAGAAAATGTTAGCTTTCAAACGGTCAATCAGGGTTAAAGATTATTCCGTCCTAGCACAAAGCTCCTGCAGGAAGGCAAGGGTTAACACAGGGCGGGGGTTCAAAGCGTGATGATAGAAAAACATACCACACGGCCATGCAGCCATCAAGAAAATATTAATTTTAAGCAGAACAGAATGAAAATGTTTTGCTGGACATCAGAAATGTGCATACAATTAAGAGGGATTTTCTTTCGGCGTTATCGTAATAGAAAGTAACTAGCACTCATACCTTTTTTAGCGTTCCCCCGAAAGGGGAAAAGACGCTATTAGTTTTGTGCGAAATGTCTGTCCGTCCGTCCCGTTTAGATCTCGTAAACTAGAAAAGATATTGAAAATCCGACATCACAATATTTTAGACCATTCAAAGTTGTGATGCAACGGCTACTTTTTTTTTCTGAAAGCGAAAAATCTAATTTTTAAAATCAGTTATGCAAGCATTTCTTTTAAAGAGAAAAAGCTAATTAGTATGCATTATAAGTTAGACCTAATTTAAAACGAATAGTAATCTTGTAAACTTCATTTTCCTAAACAAATTTTTTTTTTTTTTAAATAGGATTCGAATGAAAGGTTGAGCCTTTTCAAAACAATTACATCAATTATAAGACATCAGTTAGGCCAGGGGAGTCGCGGTGGCTGAGCGGTAAAGCGCTTGGCTTCCGAACCGGGGGTCCTGGGTTCGAATCCTGGTGAAGACTGGGATTTTCAACTTTGGGAGCCTCTGAGTCCACTCAGCTCTAATGGGTACCTGACATTAGTTGGGGAAAAGTAAAGGCGGTTGGTCGTTGTGCTGGCTACATGACACCCTCGTTAACCGTAGGCCACAAAAACAGATGAACTTTTTACATCATCTGCCACAAGGTCTAAAAGGGGAACTAGTTAGGCCAGGTTCACATCTAAATTTACATTCACTTTCACCTATTCTTTGATCCGCGGGACCGTTGGGGCACTACACAAGATCTGTTAACCTTCTTTCTCCATTCTTATCTCTCATTCGTCTTTGAAATAATTTCATATGGATGTTCTTTCTGAAAATATTAAAGCCTGCCTGGGTGGACCACTTCGGGGGCCGATTTTGAGTTTGTGTTTCCACACAAACTGTCTTTTGTAACCTTGTTATGTATTTCAATTACGACCAAGAGATGTCGCTATAAGCATGAGGCTTGATTGGTTCTTGGTTTATTTGAAGGAACAAGAAAAGGTGAAGTTGAAGGTATTGAAAGAACGCGGAAATTAGAGAGAGAGAAATAAAGGATGTATGAAAGAGTCTGAGATGTCACACTACCTCGCTCTCTTCCTCTCCCCCCCCCCCCTCCCTCTCTCTCTTTCATTTTGAAAATAACTTTTTATCTTATCTAGGTTGTTTTTCATCAATCTTTTAATTTTCGCATCTTTTTGTTTCCTCCTCTCTTTCACCCCCTTCCCCATTTTGTCTCTCCCTCTCACCCCCCTCTCTTCTGACACATTCAAAGCCTTATAAACAATTTTCAAATATTCCCCCCCTCCCACCGCCAATTTTCACCGCCAGCCAATCTGACGCTATCGCACAAAATATTGGACAAAGCAAGAGTGTGTGTGTGTACGTGTGTGTGTGTGTGTTCATAAGAGGGTAGAAGGAGGGAAAAAAAGTAATTGTTTTTTTTTTTGTTGTTTTTTTTTGAAAACCAAATTGTTACTAAGCGTGGTCTTCCTTTCGTTTCCAAGGCCAGAGTAAGACCACATTTTTTTAAAAATAATTTCAGCATTCAGACATAACAACCAAGCAATTCAACAGTCTTCTCAATTGTAGAAGCCAAATTGGCGGTCATCTCAGTGTTTCGGGTACATCGACCTCTAAGGCTGTACTAGTTGGGACATTGACATTTGGATGACCTGGTAGATATGGAACATTTTGATTTGTCTTATAATAAAACCTGTGAGGAGAGTGGTTGAGCGGTAAAGCGCTTGCTTCCGATCCCGGGTTCGAATCCTGGGATTTTTAATTTCGTGATCTTTGAGAGCCACCCAGCTCTAATGGGTACCTGACAATAGTTGGGGAAAAGTAATGGTGGCTGGTCGTTGTGCTGGCCACATGACACCCTCGTTAACCGAAGGCCACAGAAACAGATGACCTTTACATCAACTGCCCTATAGACCACAAGGTCTGAAAGAGGAACTTAACTTTACTTTTACAGTTTCAAGATATTTTACAACTGTTTAATTTATGCTAGAAAGGTGGTATCTGTGTGGAGTTCTTTGCAAGGTTCTCAAGATGGTATTCCCATAAAATAACTACTGTCTCTCATCATGCTCAGATATTTGAGCTGTAGGAAGTGACTTAATGTATAGGTACATTGTTTATGGAGAGTTCATGAAATGTTTTTTTTTCCTTCTTAAGTCTATCATAGGTTCTTCAGTTTTCAAAGAGTATTCCTAGATCGTAGAAGGGGTAACTAACCAGGAACCTTAAACCCCACCTAGGGGAATGAAAACTATGAATGCAAACCTCCGCTGCGCTTAGTCAAACCTAAACATGGGGAAAGTCTTCGGGTGTTAACACTGTGGAACATTCACGAGCCGCCTAAGGAGCACAGTACTACATCCTGTCAGAACCTGATGCCAAACAGAGCTACATCCTGGCAGAACCTGATGCCAAACAGAGCTACATCCTGGCAGAACCTGATGCCAAAGAGTGCTACATCCTGGCAGAACCTGATGCCAAAGAGTGCTACATCCTGGCAGAACCTGAAGTCAAACAGTGCTACATCCTGTCAGAACCTGATGCCAAGCAGTGCTACATCCTGGCAGAACCTGATGCCAAACAGTGCTACATACTGTCAGAACCTGATGCCAAAGAGTGCTACATCCTGGCAGAACCTGATGTCAAACAGTGCTACATCCAGTCAGAACCTGATGCCAAACAGAGCTACATACTGTCAGAACCTGATGCCAAACAGTGCTACATACTGTCAGAACCTGATGCCAAACAGTGCTACATACTGTCAGAACCTGATGCCAAACAGTGCTACTTGCTGTCAGAACCTGATGCCAAAGAGTGCTACATACTGTCAGAACGTGATGCCAAACAGTGCTACATGCGAGCAGAACCTGATGCCAAACAGTGCTACATGCTGGCAGAACCTGATGCCAAACAGTGCTACATGCTGTCAGAACCTGAAGCCAAACAGTGCTACATACTGTCAGAACCTGATGCCAAACAGTGCTACATCCGAGCAGAACCTGATGCCAAACAGTGCTACTTGCTGTCAGAACCTGAAGCCAAACAGTGCTACATGCTGTCAGAACCTGAAGCCAAAAAGTGCTACATGCTGTCAGAACCTGAAGCCAAAAAGTGCTACATCCGAGCAGAACTTGATGCCAAACAGTGCTACATCCGAGCAGAACCTGATGCCAAACAGTGCTACTTGCTGTCAGAACCTGAAGCCAAACAGTGCTACTTGCTGTCAGAACCTGATGCCAAACAGTGCTACATGCTGTCAGAACATGAAGCCAAACAGTGCTACATCCGAGCAGAACCTGATGCCAAACAGTGCTACTTGCTGTCAGAACCTGAAGCCAAACAGTGCTAAATCCGAGCAGAACCTGATGCCAAACAGTCCTACTTGCTGTCAGAACCTGAAGCCAAACAGTGCTACTTGTTGTCAGAGCCTGATGCCAAACAGTGCTACTTGCTGTCAGAACCTGATGCCAAACAGTGCTACTTGCTGTCAGAACCTGATGCCAAACAGTGCTACTTGCTGTCAGAACCTGATGCCAAACAGTGCTACTTGCTGTCAGAACCTGATGCAAAGCAGTGCTACTTGCTGTCAGAACCTGATGCCAAACAGTGCTACTTGCTGTCAGAACCTGATGCCAAACAGTGCTACTTGCTGTCAGAACCTGATACCAAACAGAGCTACATCCTGGCAGAACCTGATGCCAAACGGTAATAAGACAGGGTGAAGGGGGAAACAATAGATGTGGTTGACAACAAATTTAGACCTTAGTGCAAGGAGGATTACCAAATGATATAAACATTTGTCGTATTACGACTAAAGGTCACCATACAATGGAACTACCTTTTTTGATATATTTAGCGAAGATAATTATTAATTAAGAAAGGATGATAAAAAAATGTTCATAATTGTTTCTTTTTTTTTTTAAATTGCTTCAGGGTTTTTAATTCATTTTTCTATTCAAATATGATTCTCTTAACCTATTATTAGGAAAAAACGTAAAAACAAAACGGTAATTTTTCGAGATTTGTATCAGTAGAGAGAGAGAGAGATGTCCCTAACAATATAGAGAAATTGCGGATCGAGAGGAAAAAATTAGAGAATTGAGTGAAGAAGAGAGAAAGAGAGAGAAGAGAGAAAGAGAGAGAAGCGGGAAAGATAGAAAAGGGATAGAGAGAGAGAGAAAGAGAAAGATAGGTAGAAGAGATCGAAAATAGAAGGAAGATAGGACGGGATGAAGAGAAAGAAGGAAATAGGATCAAAGAAAAAATAGGAGATAGGGAGAGAAGAAGGAGAGATTGTGAATGGTTGAGATCAAAATCTGGCATTATGTATTATAAATAAATATGAAGGCCAAGCTCTCTTGTGGTTTAAGAAATATGAATAAAGAAAGACTAGGAAGAGCTGTTTCTAAGTATGTAATTATCTTCCCTTCATTTCATTTTTTAACCCTTTACTTTCAGAATCTTTTTATCTTTTTTTTTAATTCTTGTGTTGAAAAACACAGTTAAGTGCTGTAAACTAGACGGCGTGGGCAGGAGACGGGGAGAGGGAATCGGGTCCTATCGGGTGCATAATAAAAATCAATAAATCGATACCTCACCAGGAAGCTTCAATTAGACTTCAACTGACAGTGCCTAGCCGTATATTACATCCCCCCCCCCCACACCCCTCTTGCCAAGATCCCAGACCCTTTTTTTTTTTCTAATACTGTTTTTTTTTCTTCTCATAACACTAAAGCAATACGTGAGAAGGGGGGAGGTGAGTCACGTACCTGGTCGCAGTATCACAATGTCTAAGTGAAGAAATAGGAAGGAGACGAGATATTGGTTGATAGCGTAGAACTTATTTCAGCCAGAGTGAAAAGTCTGTCTGTCTGTCTGTCCGTCTAACTATCTATCTATCTATCTCTTTATATATATATATATATATATATATATATATATATATATTATATTAATAATCTTTATTGTCCGTAAGGAAATGTGTCTTACAATTTGTGCATTACACCAAACAAAACATTATAACTAAAAAACAAAGTGTACATTCACACTAGACTCACTCATTATTTGCATGTGAACAGTTGCAATTTATTTATTTGATTGCCAGGAGATCAAAATAATGTTTGTGTCTGCTTGTCTTTGCTATCGGTGTCTTGTGATGGTAAAATCACAAAATCCTGGCCCAAAGGGTGATTTTTTTTTTATTTCTAGAATCTTTTTAAAATATACCTGTCCAGTAGCATAGTAAAGTATACTTAGGCCCAGATTTATTAGTTCAAAGCTGGGCACTTCTACGGCACGTGAAGCATAATAGAGTCCAAATCGAGTCATCCTATATGTACTACCATTACAAGTACACGTGTCATTACACTCAGTGACTACTTCTAACTAATAATGCGTGATAGAAATTGAATGCTTTTGAAGTATTTTGTTTTACTTCAAGAGTTCTACCTGTGCCTGCCAAATAATCTGCCTCTATGACTGTCTCAAGACAAGAGCTCTCTGCCTCTATGACTGTCTCAAGACATGAGCTCTTTCCCTGACGATGGCTGTGTCAAGACATGAGATCTCTGTCTCCATGGCTGTCTTAAGATAGAGATCTCTTCCTCTATGACTGTCTCAAGACATGAGCTCTCTACCTCTATCACTGTCTCAAGACAAGAGCTCTCTGCCTCTATCACTGTCTCAAGACAGACAAGAGCTCTCTGCCTCTATCACTGTCTCAAGACAAGAGCTCTCTGCCTCTATCACTGTCTCAAGACAGACAAGAGCTCTCTGCCTCTATCACTGTCTCAAGACAAGAGCTCTCTGCCTCTAAGACTGTCTCTAGACATGAGCTCTCTCTCTGACGATGACTGTGTCAAGACACGAGATCTCTGTCTCCATGGCTGTCTTAAGATAGAGATCTCTTCCTCTATGACTGTCTCAAGACAAGAGCTCTCTGCCTCTATCACTGTCTCAAGACAAGAGCTCTCTGCCTCTATCACTGTCTCAAGACAAGAGCTCTCTGCCTCAATCACTGTCTCACGACACGAGATATCTGCCTCTATCACTGTCTCAAGACAAGAGCTCTCTGCCTCTAAGACTGTCTCAAGACATGAGCTCTCTCCCTGACGATGACTGTGTCAAGACACGAGATCTCTGTCTCCATGGCTGTCTTAAGATAGAGATCTCTTCCTCTATGACTGTCTCAAGACAAGAGCTCTCTGCCTCTATCACTGTCTCAAGACAAGAGCTCTCTGCCTCAATCACTGTCTCACGACACGAGATATCTGCCTCTATCACTGTCTCAAGACAAGAGATCTCTGCCTCTAAGACTGTCTCAAGACATGAGCTCTCTCCCTGACGATGACTGTGTCAAGACACGAGATCTCTGTCTCCATGGCTGTCTTAAGATAGAGATCTCTTCCTCTATGACTGTCTCAAGACAAGAGCTCTCTGCCTCTATCACTGTCTCAAGACAAGAGCTCTCTGCCTCTATCACTGTCTCAAGACAAGAGCTCTCTGCCTCAATCACTGTCTCACGACACGAGATATCTGCCTCTATCACTGTCTCAAGACAAGAGATCTCTGCCTCTAAGACTGTCTCAAGACATGAGCTCTCTCCCTGACGATGACTGTGTCAAGACACGAGATCTCTGTCTCCATGGCTGTCTTAAGATAGAGATCTCTTCCTCTATGACTGTCTCAAGACAAGAGCTCTCTGCCAATATCACTGTCTCAAGACAAGAGCTCTCTGCCTCTATCACTGTCTCAAGACAAGAGCTCTCTGCCTCTATTACCGTCTCAAGACACGAGATCTCTGCCTCTGACTGTCTCAAGACATGAGCTCTCTCCCTGACCATGACTGTGTCAAGACACGAGATCTCTGTCTCCATGGCTGTCTTAAGATAGAGATCTCTTCCTCTATGACTGTCTCAAGACAAGAGCTCTCTGCTTCTATCACTGTCTCAAGACAAGAGCTCTCTGCCTCTATCACTGTCTCAAGACAAGAGCTCTCTGCCTCAATCACTGTCTCACGACACGAGATATCTGCCTCTATCACTGTCTCAAGACAAGAGCTCTATGCCTCTAAGACTGTCTCAAGACATGAGCTCTCTCCCTGACGATGACTGTGTCAAGACACGAGATCTCTGTCTCCATGGCTGTCTTAAGATAGAGATCTCTTCCTCTATGACTGTCTCAAGACAAGAGCTCTCTGCCAATATCACTGTCTCAAGACAAGAGCTCTCTGCCTCTATCACTGTCTCAAGACAAGAGCTCTCTGCCTCTATTACCGTCTCAAGACACGAGATCTCTGCCTCTATGACTGTCTCAAGACATGAGCTCTCTCCCTGACCATGACTGTGTCAAGACACGAGATCTCTGTCTCCATGGCTGTCTTAAGATAGAGATCTCTTCCTCTATGACTGTCTCAAGACATAAGCTCACACTGAATCGCTAACAACGTCTTACGCCTCTCTTTCTTTCCTTTTTTCTCATGCTCTCTCTCTCTCTCTCTCTCTCTTCTCATTCTCCCTCTCTCATTCTCTCTCCACCTAACAATAATTCATCCCAAACATTGTGTTCACAAACTGTCTAGAAACTATTTCAGTCTTTATTATTAATAACTTTTTTACTCTTGTTATTATTACTGTTATTTTGTACTATTACTGTTTGATTTCTGCTACACGTGGAAAATCCGATGACCACCTCGTGACTCCATTATTACCCCATTCGGTCAGAGAAAGAACTTTCTATTGTCGTGGGCAGACCCTAAAAATAGCTCTCCCCCCTACCCCGACTGACAATGTCCTACTGCTTCTAATCTAAAATATTGTTAACAAAAATTAAAATATTTTAATCTTAGGCCTATTCTGAGCGCAGTAACTCCATCTGCTGACAGTCTGTCGTCTGCTAATCCAAGACTCATTTTACCTTCCCCTAGGGGCTCGCCCTCCGAACAAAGACAAACCGCTACCATATTTAGTTGTAACCATGGTTACATAAGCGTGCCAATACAAATGAGCGGCATTGTTTTAGCCCGGAAGTCAAAAAACAAAAATGTAAAAAGAAAATAAAATGTCGGCCGGACCTTATCGAGAGGTCACTATTTGTTGTTTTTTGTTTTCCTTTTTAAAGTTTACTTTCCTTCGACGTAAAACAAAGACGGCGAGGGGGAACATGATGAGTGAAGGGGAACATGATGAGTGAAGGGGAACATGATGAGTGAAGGGGAACATGATGAGTGAAGGGGAACATGATGAGTGAAGGGGAACATGATGAGTGAAGGGGAACATGATGAGTGAAGGGGAACATGATGAGTGAAGAGGAACATGATGAGTGAAGAGGAACATGATGAGTGAAGGGGAACAAGATGAGTGAAGGGGAACATGATGAGTGAAAGGGAACATGATGAGTGAAGGGGAACATGATGAGTGAATGAGGAACATGATGAGTGAATGGGGAACATGATGAGTGAATGGGGAACATGATGAGTGAATGGGGAACATGATGAGTGAATGGGGAACATGATGAGTGAAGGGGAACACCATGAGTGAAGGGGAACATGATGAGTGAAGGGGAACATGATGAGTGAAGGGGAACATCATGAGTGAAGGGGAACATGATGAGTGAAGGGGAACATGATGAGTGAAGGGGAACATGATAAGTGAAGGGGAACATGATGAGTGAAGGGGAGCATGATAAGTGAAGGGGAACATGAAGAGTGAAGGGGAACATGATGAGTGAAGGGGAACAGGATGAGTGAAGAGGAACATGATGAGTGAAGGGGAACATGATGAGTGAAGGGGAACATGAAGAGTGAAGGGGAACAGGATGAGTGAAGGGGTGTGGCTAGTAATGCTGTTTTCTCTTAATTCCAGATTTAAGCATTTCATGCATAGTTTTATACTTAAACTGGTCCTAACGAAACAAATCTTTTTGGTAAGGAACTTCTGTTTCTTCAAGTCAGAAAACTCTTCTGTTTCATCAAGGTAGAGAACATCATGGGCGTTAGCGAGTTCGTTTTGGCTTTTTTTTTTATATAATTTTTTTTCTGGTCTGACCCTTTTTAATTTAGTAATTAATTGTCTGCAGGGCCGGCCTTAACCTGAGATGAATTCCAATTGATGGCAAGGCTGGAAAGATCAGTCCTCCCGTAGAGCCTTGGCGAGAAACTCTGCTGTTAGGCGTAGTGCCTTTAAGCATAATGTCAAAATTAAGATTTTGTATTAAAAAATACATTCGTCTTTGCAAGAATATTTTAATAATTTCAGATTTCCAGGACTTTTTTTTTATTTATTTCACAATTACATGAGATTTCCTGGAGGCCCTGGGAAATCAATAGGACGCGGAAACCCTGTTATTATATATGGTATAATAGTTTAATTAAATAATTTACATCTAAAATTAGCGCAGCGTCTATGAAAGTGCGATGTCCACTGCGACCGCACAGGCTGCAGTGACCTATGTCCGGCCCTGATTGTCTGTGAGAAGATTAACTTAACTTACTCGTAGTATCGTCATAATCTCTCGCTTGGTGTTACCAATGAATGTTGAGGTTACTTTCACAGACTAATTCACGAGTCTTTTAGAGAACAAACAAGGGAGGCTAGTATAGTATCTGAAACAGATCTTAATGGGCTGTCTACGAGGTACTTTTAATCCTACAACAACAATAATAAAACATATATTGGTGGAAACCCTGTTATTATATATGGTAGGATGTGTGGTCGAGAGGCTTAGTACGCACTTGGCTTGGTTTAGCTACCTATGAAGGGGGCTCGAGGTTCGACACCCGACTCGAGCAGAGTTGTGTTTACTAAAGGCAGCACGGAGAAACCTTCTCCAAGATACCCCCTTCCACAAAAAGAGATTGGACCATTGCGCTCTGGGCATGCTATAAGCATGAAAGTAGCGCTATATAAAAAAAAAGAAGCTACAAAGCTATGTTCTTACAGTAACGTTCAACCACTTGCGATAGTTAAAAACACTAACTGTTGCTGTTTTTTTTTTGTTTCTGTATGCTTGTTTTTTCAAATTGTTGAATGCCAAGATGAAGCTCTCACCTTGCAAGTGAGCTACTGCTCTGGACCTACCGCGACATCTCCGCGTTAAAAAAAAAAAAAGATTTATATTTGGTTAGTAAGTACGTTAAGAACTCGTTTTAGAGCATCGCTTTAATGTTATTAGATTAGGGGATACGATACATTGCACTGAGATGACTTGACCATAAGACAAGTTCTATTGATGTTTGAAAGATACTTTCCATGATAGATCACACAGAATGATGAGGATGTCAGGTCTTCGGGTCATTGATCACCGTCTGTTGACCCCTACTTAACCTCTAGTGTTTGTTCAAGTTCGTGTATGTGTGTGTACGTTGTGTGCCTGTGTTGGGTTGGACAAAAAACAAAAGACTGGCCAGATTGAATTCTCTAATGATTCGTTCTCATAGCTCTTCTTTCTCTCTGAGTCTCTCTTATCTCTCTATCATCTCATCTCTGTCTCATTTTCTCTTATCTACCATCTCTCATTATTTCACCTCTTTCTTCTCTCTCTCTCTCTCTCACTCTCTCTCTCTCTCTCTCTCTCAAGTCTCTTTTTATCTTTCTTTTCTATCTCATTGTGTCACGTCTTTCTCTCTCTCTCTCTCAAGTCTCTTTTATCTTTCTTCTCTATCTCATTGTGTCACGTCTTTCTCTCTCTCTCTCAAGTCTCTTTTATCTTTCTTCTCTATCTCATTGTGTCACGTCTTTCTCTCTCTCTCTCAAGTCTCTTTTATCTTTCTTCTCTATCTCATTGTGTCACGTCTCTCTCTCTCAAGTCTCTTTTATCTTTCTTCTCTCTCATTGTGTCACGTCTTTCTCTCTCTCTCAAGTCTCTTTTATCTTTCTTCTCTATCTCATTGTGTCACGTCTTTTTATTCTCTCTCTCAAGTCTCTTTTATCTTTCTTCTCTATCTCATTGTGTCACGTCTTTTTATTCTCTCTCTCAAGTCTCTTTTATCTTTCTTCTCTATCTCATTGTGTCACGTCTTTTTATTCTCTCTCTCAAGTCTCTTTTATCTTTCTTCTCTATCTCATTGTGTCACGTCTTTTTATTCTCTCTCTCAAGTCTCTTTTATCTCTCTTCTCTATCTCATTGTGTCACGTCTTTTTATTCTCTCTCTCAAGTCACTTTTATCTTTCTTCTCTATCTCATTGTGTCACGTCTTTTTATTCTCTCTCTCAAGTCTCTTTTATCTCTCTTCTCTATCTCATTGTGTCACGTCTTTTTATTCTCTCTCTCAAGTCTCTTTTATCTCTCTTCTCTATCTCATTGTGTCACGTCTTTTTATTCTCTCTCTCAAGTCTCTTTTATCTCTCTTCTCTATCTCATTGTGTCACGTCTTTTTATTCTCTCTCTCAAGTCTCTTTTATCTCTCTTCTCTACGTGTACATACTATCTTCTCTCTTTTTTTTTCCTTCTTCGTCTAATTTTCACTCTCATATCTCTACTCTCTGATTTTTATCTTATATTTCATCTCTCTCTCTCTCTCTTTTCTCTCTCTTCTCATTTATGTCAATAACATGTTGAAATGAAACTAGTGAAGAAGCCACTCATTGTCTACAAGAAGTCCCCTTCACATTGAATGAGACACTAAACCAAACACACACACACGTGATACGTTTCTGACATCTAAAAGTTTTGAACCTGTCACATTGTGTGAGGAAGTCAGAACTTCACTTTTCAACACAGTTTATTCTTTTTCTCCCCCCCCGCCCCTTTTTCCCCCTCCTAATTGCTACAATGCGAACCAAACATTCCGCACGGCCTACTTTAGATATAGATCTAGACCTAGACCATTCTCTGTCACAGACAGGTAAACACACCAATACGCGGACACACACACAGTTTACTGCTACTCGTACACATGTCGAAATGTCATGTGACAGGTTATAATGATCCATCTGTCAGTGAGTTAAAAAAACAACAGATTAAAGGGGCGCTGACTTCATTGTGGCTGTCACCCGACGTAAGACTGTAAGAGGCTGAAGTTGGACAAAATTAGCAAGAGTTGGGGGGGGGGGGGGGTTTGAAGTAGGTGACTAGACAAAATGCAGGCAATAACTGTTACATTTTGAAGCACTAATGTTTATCTTCCCGACCAATTGATCTAAATCTTAGCAGGGAGAGACTGGCGCATTGCAATCGGACTAAAGTCTAATCTATAAAGGACTAAAGTCTAATCTATAAAGGACTAAAGACTAATCTATAAAGGACTAAAGTATTATCTATAAAGGACTAAAGACTAATCTATAAAGGACTAAAGATTAACCTATAAAGGACTAAAGTCTAATCTATAAAGGACTAAAGACTAATCTATAAAGGACTAAAGTCTAATCTATAAAGGACTAAAGTCTAATCTATAAAGGACTAAAGACTAATCTATAAAGGACTAAAGTATAATCTATAAAGGACTAAAGACTAATCTATAAAGGACTAAAGACTAACCTATAAAGGACTAAAGTCTAATTTATAAAGGACTAAAGACTAATCTATAAAGGACTAAAGTCTAATCTATAAAGGACTAAAGACTAATCTATAAAAGACTAAAGTCTAATCTTTAAAGGACTAAAGTCTAATCTTTAAAG
Organism: Biomphalaria sudanica; assembly: GCA_036873155.1. Classification (NCBI taxonomy): domain Eukaryota; kingdom Metazoa; phylum Mollusca; class Gastropoda; family Planorbidae; genus Biomphalaria; species Biomphalaria sudanica. The sequence goes on along the minus strand of JAZGLO010000718.1, from coordinate 251,393 downwards.
GACTAAAGTCTAATCTATAAAGGACTGAAGTCTAATCTATAAAGGATGCACACAGTGTTCTTAGAGGCAACACAAGCTAAAGCTCAGAGACCCCTACCCCCCCCCCTCCACTTGGCGAAACGGGACGTTATCCCTTAATTCACATTAACTTGAGTCTACAGGTGTTTCTGTACATTTGATCAGTCAATAGAGCAGGAGTTTTCAAGCTGGGGGTCGCGACCCCTTTGAGGGTCAAATGACCATTTGCCAGGGGTCGCCTAGGACAAATAGAAATTTTTGTTTTTCATATTTCATCGGATTTTTTGCTTGTGTGTAGTAAAGATGGTCTACATGTCAATGTCAATAGCAGGAGTTCAGGGACTTTACTTAGATAAGGACATTTTTATAGAGAATCATGAACAATTAATCAAATAACATAAAAAACGGGGGGAGGGCGACATATTTTATAACAATGACTTATTACCAGAGGATACAGATGACACTTTTAGTGAGTGTAACATCATTGCAGAGGACACTTTTAGTGAGTGTAACATCATTGCAGAGGACACTTTTAGTGAGTGTAACATCATTACAGAGGACACTTTTAGTGAGTGTAACATCATTGCAGAGGACACTTTTAGTGAGTGTAACATCATTGCAGAGGACACTTTTAGTGAGTGTAACATCATTACAGAGGACACTTTTAGTGAGTGTAACATCATTACAGAGGACACTTTTAGTGAGTGTAACATCATTACAGAGGACACTTTTAGTGAGTGTAACATCATTGCAGAGGACACTTTTAGTGAGTGTAACATCATTGCAGAGGACACTTTTAGTGAGTGTAACATCATTGCAGAGGACACTTTTAGTGAGTGTAACATCATTACAGAGGACACTTTTAGTGAGTGTAACATCATTGCAGAGGACACTTTTAGTGAGTGTAACATCATTGCAGAGGACACTTTTAGTGAGTGTAACATCATTGCAGAGGACACTTTTAGTGAGTGTAACATCATTGCAGAGGACACTTTTAGTGAGTGTAACATCATTACAGAGGACACTTTTAGTGAGTGTAACATCATTACAGAGGACACTTTTAGTGAGTGTAACATCATTACAGAGGACACTTTTAGTGAGTGTAACATCATTGCAGAGGACACTTTTAGTGAGTGTAACATCATTGCAGAGGACACTTTTAGTGAGTGTAACATCATTGCAGAGGACACTTTTAGTGAGTGTAACATCATTGCAGAGGACACTTTTAGTGAGTGTAACATCATTACAGAGGACACTTTTAGTGAGTGTAACATCATTGCTTGAAGACATTTTCCCATTGGTAGTTACTTTTTAACCTTTTCTAAAAAATATTTGTCATTCATGTATTAATTTATATGTGGTTGGTGCGTTTTTATATGTTGTTGGTGCGTTTTTTATGTTTTGTTACTAATTGTTATAAACATATAAAAAAAAATTAACCGTGTGTTGTCTACTATTCACATGTGTGTATATTTGTTTATGTGTTTGCTTGTTTTAACCTTCGACCCCGACGAACGCTACAAATTGTTTGTATATTTGTATCTCTCCATCAGTTATTGTTGACAAAACAAAACAAAGTTTGACCCTAGACTATTTTCACACCACAAACACCTTTTGTTAGGGGCTTGAACTCGATTGAAACTAGAACCAAGGTTCTGCCCTCCGAGGTAATTGTTCTCCCGTAATCGCTCAACAAACACTAACTGCGTGTCAAGAAACTACCCCACTATCTTTAATTAGTGAAATTGCCGACATTGTCAACTCCAGGACTCTCTCCAGCAAACTAGCTCTGCCTTTCGGGTCAATAGACTCTACCGATGGTGTCTTCTATCAAGCACTAAGCTTATAGACAAAAATCTTTTTTTTTTTGGTGGCAAATGTGTTTGAACTGTAGCCAATGGGGAAAAGACGAGGTGGGGAGGGAGGCAAAACATTAACAGAAAAAAAAAAGGTACTCCATTAACAGAGCAAATGTGGCCTTCCCCCCTCACGAGGTCACGAGATTGCGATGAAAGGTCACCCAGTTAGCGGGACTGCGGTGTTTAATTGAGTCATTTCTTGCCATGTTTCCCCATCCTACCAAGCCGTCGTCAAACTTGCTCACAGTGGATCAATCTTGAAGACAACTTGGTCTCCTCAGCACAAGATTAGAAGGTCCCGTAACTTCCGTTACATCGGGGATATTTTGTTTTTCAGCATAAATAAATTTAAAAAAAGGTCTGTAATTATAAACATATTTTTTTTTCTTTCAAAAGACTGATGCAAGACTGTTGTGATGAGGTAGACTTTAATGTCTTATAACGCAGTCAGAAAACGAACAGATCATCACTTTTATGTCTGAGATGCCAAGGATGGCTGGCTGTCTCAATGGTCCCGGCCTTGCTTGTCGTCCTGCGGGAGGTCTGGACTAGGATGTCGAGCATCTTTAATTCTGAAGGAACATCGGAAACAAGGACAACAAAACAGTTTACAACATTGGAGAGGGAGGGCGGGGGGGGAGGAGGGGTCCTATGATTAGTCCTATATCTATCTACGCATTGATTTCCAGATAAACTCTTCATCTTCAGCTAAATTATAATTCTCGGTTATTAAGATAAGCTAAAAGAGGAGGGGGGGGGGAGGACTGCCATAAAGTTAAGGATCGAGATCCCTGTGGTGTTATGGGAGCACAAAGAGCTTCCTATTATCTATAATATTTAGTTCGTTTACAATGTACTGTACTATAGCACTATAGTCAACTAAAACAAGAGGTAGGTCTATGTGCAGGAGAAGGAAGAGGCGGAGATGTAGACAGGTTTGTTCTCGCTCTCTCTCTCTCTCTCTCTCGCCCTGAGTATCTCGCTCTCTTGCAGTCTTTCCCTTTCACCCTCCTGCCATCTTTATCTTGCTCTCTCTCTCTCTCTTTTAACATCCATTTCTCTCTTCTGCCCTCTCTCTCTCTCTCTCTTCCTCTTTTTCTCTCTCCTACTCTTCCTTTTGCCTCCCTCTCCCCACGTTCTCACTCCCCTATCTCTCACACTCTCCCTCCTCTCTATCTCCTCTGTCTTTCTCCATCTCTCCCGCTTCTTCCCACTCTTCCAGTCCATCCCTCCATCCTCCTCTCTCTCTCTCTTACTCCCTTTCTCTCCTTCCCTTTCTTCTCTCCCCATCTCCCTCTTCCTCTTTTTCTCTGTCCATAACAATACCTCCTTCCTACTCTTTCTCTCTCTCTTGCGCTCCCTCCCATTCTCGTTTCCTCCTTTTCTCTCTCCTTCTCACTCTCTCTCTCTCTTTCTCCCTCTAACCATAGTTCAAATTTCAAACGATGACCAGTTCTCTGGTCAGTAGCCAATGAACACATATCTTTGTTACTTACCAATCTCTCATCATTTTTAGCGTCCTTTTTTTAAAACTCTGTACGCCATGGATTGGTCTAAAATGTCAAGCGGGATGACATCACTGTATTTAGATGACCTTTTTAAGAGCTGAGAAGAGCAATGACATTACACTAATGTGACACCGTCGATGAAAGGAGTGATTGTAATGTTAGCATTAGCAGTGGCGGCACGGTGCCTTCAGCCATCCGATTCATTTTGTATCAATCTATTCAAATAATCAATTCGATTTCAACAGATATGTCTTTGTTTAGTATCCATACTCACGCATTACTGTTGGAGTCGTTAACTTAAATATATTTATTTATTTATTTATTTATTTATATAGGTTGAAGGACGGACGGACGGAAAGACAGACTGACAGACAGACAGACAGATAGATAGATAGATAGATAGATAGATAGATAGATAAACAGACGAAATTATATTTACAATATTAAGTTACCCTAACACAAGTATTAACCACATTAAGAGATAAGAAACAAATAGTTATAACAATAGAACGAATATATTGTAGCTCATATAAGACATATTTATTGTTGTCAAAAAAGAATCACGCATTCTTCAGCTTCTAATGTGAACAAAATGAAGCATGTCAATTGTTAAATATGACGTAAACAAGCCACATTAAAATTGTTACCCATACAAAAAGAGAGAATTAAGACCCCTTTTTATTTTTTTGAAACCTGTTTAGATTTGGTCTAGACTTCTTCGAATATCTATACCCAGCATATAAATCTGCACAGCAATTAGTGAGTGGCATGTGAAATCATGCAAGAGCAGCTCACTCCTCTCCAGAGATCGTAGGGCGTGAAATTTGTTGAAGCTGTAGGATGAAGGTCCAAATCAAGGGAAGCGACAATGATCGAAGAAAACTGTATCGACCAAAAGTAAACAAGTTTTGATGGTTTTTTTTTTTTTTTTTTGTGAAAGGATTTCTTTTCTGCTTGAGCGATTTGTTTGAATACAACAGAAAGCTGTTTGTTATTCCTCTGATTGTCAGAAAGCTCCGCTGCCAATAATGCAAAAGATGTCGAGGAAAAGACGTAGATTTATAGTAGACCTGCGCTTTCATTCCATAAAACTTTAACTTTAAATAAAACTTAGTGCTAATGAAATAATTTGTAGAAAGTGTATAAAAGTGTAAATGTGCAACTGTTTGAATGTAATTGATTTCTCTCCGAAATAAAAGCCACAACTATCTGTTGTTCAGAGATGTCTCTTCCACAGTGGACGACATTTAGTGTTAGGAGTGGCCTGGGCCTGCGCAAGCCAATTATCTCTTCAAAAATACCCAGTGCAGGCTGGAGGCAATGCCTTATTGTTGGAAATTGTGTTTCGTTTTTTCATACGATAGAGGTTAGTCTTGTCGAAAGAGTTTGGAGATAACAAATAGCTTTAGTCTATACTACAATAGATGAGTGTATATTTTGTGTTATAGAAAAAATTAATTGCAAATTTAAAGTCTGACATCACCGCCCCCTTCCGATTTCCCGCTCTTTTACACCAGCGTTGCTCATTTCTTTCAAGCCTCGATAGAGAACAAAATCGGACAGATAAGTTCACTTAAGCCTGTTTTGTGTTAATTGTTTGTCATTTTTTGTTTGTTTGTTTGTAGCTGATGAAGGCCTCGTAGCCTAAACGTCCCTTGTTTTACTTGGTCAGGCAGGGTCACACACATGGATGTTGTTTTTTTTTGTATGTTCTATAGAGTCGTTCAGCCCCTGCAGCAGTAAATCTTTGTTTTTGAGATATGCTTTATGTACTGATCATCGCAATAACTGAGGGACTGCTTTATTTCTAACTAAAACGTATTGTATTATGAATGTTTTGGTTAACAAGCTAAAATTATTTCAACTGTTTAGGCCGATAACTGGTAGTTTAAGGAATCATTATAAACTCCAAATTTTAGACACACACCCCTAGACCTGTGGCTGCCTGGTCGTGCGGTACACGCACTGGACTGTCGATCGGACTTGCCGATGGTCCTGGGTTCATACTGCTGCAATGCCCAGTCGTTCTGCGGGATGTTTGGACTTGGAAGTAAATTATCTTCAACCCCCTAAGGAACATTCGAAACACGTACGTGCAACATATGACAAACAAACATTTTACCATCTGTCCAAGTACAAGATGAGTTAGCAACGTATCGAGCAAAGAGGCGGGCTGGCTATATGGGCATTTGGGCAAAGGCCCGGAGGGCCGGTACTAAAATGGGCCTAAAGCGCCTCATGAATGCCACTATGGCAAGCATTAAATTTTTAAAGGTTTAATAATATTCTCATAAATAATGGACTATATGAGCGTCATGCTAGAAACATCTTTTACAGACTACAGTGTAATACTAATTTAATCTAACACATTTAAAAAAAAATAATGTAATAGCTTACATCCGAAGACAGTGCTATTAGTAGGCTTCATCATTTTGGGGCCTACAAACATAGCGAATAAAAGGCAACATTAGGCCTATGTTGTGACACGGCTCCCATGCGTGGTCAACCGTGACATACGGTCAAGTGTTGGAGACCTGGGAGTTAGGGGACTTGCGAGAAGTCAGGAGTGTGTTGTTTTGTATATATTGTTGGCCTTGTATATATGGTATGTTGAAATGCTTCACAATTAAAAGGCACTTTATACTTTCACAGCCTATATATTTCTTTTAAAGATAAAGAGCATGCATACAGTTATCGATACGTCATTAAAAAAAATAACATAATGATTTTGAGAACAGATAGGCCTATAATAGGAGGTCCATCATATGATATACAATTTATGGGTTGTACTGTATAGAAATGCATGGGGCCGATTTGGACATCCAGTCCGTCCCTGATCGAGCAGGTAAAAACAAAATCGATGTTCATACATTGGAGCGCACCGCAATAAAATCAAGTCTGATCTAAAATCGCCTTTCAACAAAACTTTACAGAAAAAGTAAACATAGCAACAATTTTCGGACAATGACAAATTATGCGCACCACTTCCCTGTGTTCTAGCTATCTCCATGTTTGTCTATTCGACCAATCAAAGTTGCTTAGTGGTTTTTTGAAGTACCAATCACTATAGCCAGATATCGACAATCGTTCATATTACACTGGTGTCGATTACCCCGACCTGTTTTGTAAACATGATAAATTGCTATGGCATGGAACGACACGATTACTTTATCCGCCAGCGCTTAAAAAAATATGGGTAATCGATACTCGCAGTCGCATCGAGTCAGCGAGCAGACGACACTTTAAAAAAAAAACGAGTAAGGGAGATAATTTAAATTAGTGGAGGAAAAAAAATGTAAGAGTTGAAGTCCACCTTGTCCATTGGTAAGAATAAACATACTTATTACCTTCTCTCTCTTTCTCCCTGTCCTTCACTCTGTTCATCTCTCTGTCTTTCTCTCCCTCTTTTTCTATCTCTGTTTCTCCCCGTTTTTCGCTCTTTCTCCTCTCGTCGTCTCTCCCTCACTCTCATTTTCACTCTTCCTCTTTCTACCTTCCTATTATCTTTCAGGTAACTCTCTTTCTCTCTCTTTCTCTCTCTAACGCACTTACAATACATTTTTTTTTTCATTTTTCTTCAATTTAATATAGACCTATCTTGTATTGTCCTTTATTTCTTGGCGCCATTAGGCTTCCGAAACCAGGCAGCGATTTGGTCAAACGAAGCTCCACACACTTTACATGCCTAAGAAGTACCAATGAGAATGTGGCGTTTGGTTTTATGTGAGAGTGTGCTGAAACCATTTTATCCTCTTTGAAAAAAAAAAGCGGGGGGGGGGGGGGGCCTCAGACCAATTTTGAAATTATTGAAAGAAAAATTAGGAAATGTGGGAAACGCCTTTTTTTTTAAACTAAAATCCTCGAGAAAACGAAAATATGTTGATCTAGTAACATCTGTCCTCCGACAAAATGAACTACGCATAGCAGAGATGCAATAACATGGAGACCAATACGAAGAAAGCGCAAACAGAGACGTCCACGTCTAACTTGGCGCCACACTTTCATGGAGGACCTCAGAGCAGTGGACACCAGGTGGGAAGAGGCTTCAGACATTGCCAGAGACAGATTTCTTTGGAGACAGCTTGTCGCCCAATGCTCCGAACGGCGCGGGAGGATCTAAGTCTAAGTAAGAAAAAAAAAAGAGACAGAAGTCTGGTTTGACTGATATAAGTATATAATGGGTTTTTTTGTAATGAAAAGAAAGAAACAAAGAAAGAAGGAAAGAGAAAAGGAAGACGTAGAAGCCTGCTCTTGCTGCAAACATCTAATGTTTATTTGTTGTCAAAAAAGATAGAAAGAAACAAAATAAATAAAAAAAAAGAAAGGAAAGAAATAGAACGAAACAAAAGCCAGTTGTTACTGCAAGCATTGAATGTTTTGTAGCTACCAAAAAGTAAGAAACAAGAAAAGAAATAGAAAGATAGAAAAACAAAATCTACTCTCGCAGCAATCATTAAATGACTTGCAGAAAAAAGAAAAACAATAAAGGGGAAATAAAAACAGAGAGAAAGAGAAAGGAAGAAAGAATCCAACTCTCGCCGAAAGCATACAGATCTCATGTTTGGTTACAGTGACAACAAGAATGGCGTATGTCCAGAAGAAAAAAAAGAGCTCCAAACTCAAATGAAGAGAGATCCTTCAGATCATCAAGGGACAAAAAAAAAGACTAGATAGAAACGAAAACAAACAGTACGTCTGCTGAATTCTAACCACCAATGTTCACCTGACGCGTCACACCAGGTCGTTCAATTAAGCGTGACCTGACGGAAGCCAAAATGTTACCGTGTCATGCAAGCTCACGTCTGCCCGGAATCCGTTCGGTGGCTCCGGCTGTAATTGAAACATGACCTATCGCGGTTTAGTTCTCGGCCCCTGGGACAACTAACAAACAGCTCATATCAGTAATGTGGAACCGATGGGGTGATGGGGTGAGAAGGGGTGATGGGGTGAGAAGGGGTGAGAGGTCATGCCGACCAGTAGTAACAATGGAGATAATGGAGTGAGTCCGCGGTGTCAACGCCGAGAGACCGACGGGCGATTTTCAAGCTTTTGTTTGTCGCTATCGAGTTCTATTAATGTTTCTTTTAACCGAACTCTTGATTCATCCGTTCTGGGAATACAAGCGCTATTAATGGTAAGAAGATCGATACCGTCCACTGGTGGTAGCCCACTTGGGAGGTTAAGGTCAAAGGAAAGGAGGGGAAAAAAATATCAAAAGATGAAAACATTAAAGGATTTAAGATACGATCGGGAATATGTTGTCCTGGCGCGTGTCCCATGGGACGCGACACTCCACTCTCCGTGGCGATTCGCTATCTTTCACAATCGACTTGTTGATGTGAATAGATTTGTTTAGGGATCGATTCTCACATAATTCATCCATTTTTTTTTAAAGCATCACCGTATGGGAGAACTCTTTACAATTTATGTACTAAAAGAAAACACGTGACCAATTCGAATTTGCATAATTACAGGAGAAGACAAAACCTTTGACGCAAATCGGTCAATAGTTTGATCAAAGAATTTTATGGCTGTTGGTCATATTGGAAGCAGGGGTCTCTCTTTCTAGTGAGTTCTTTTAAAAGCGAAAAGAAGCTTTTTGATGGGAGAAGTCTTAACTAAAATGTTATACATTCTAATTTCTAAACTGGACTTTCCATGAATGTTTATCAATTATAGAGATATTTATAGAGTAAGGAGAAGCTTCGATATTTACACACATATATTAGTTACAGATTGGAATTTCCCGATAATACCAGAAAGAAGAAACGCGCCAAGAAAGCAGCGGGATGTTTGCAGACTACTCTAGACTGGACATGAAGATTTTTTAGCACTACAAATAATGTGAAATTTTTTTAGAAAGTTGGATCAAGGCGTTGTTTTGTAAAGTAGTTAAAAGAAGTCTAGTTGTTGTTGTTTTTTTCAACCCTAACCTATGTAACTTATAATTTAATTTTTAGATCTAGATCTAGTAATTGAACATCAAAAATAAGAGTACTCTCATCTCATAATTAATATTTTGTAATTTTAAGATACATAATCGAGAAAGATCTAGGTACATAAGATGATTTAAATCAACATGAATTATTTCGATCTAGGATTTTTTAAACATTATCTCAATGGAAACAAACAGGAAATGGCTTTGGTTCATATATTTGCGTAAATATCCGAGAAATGATTTTGCATTATTTCTAAACTTTGAAAACTAAAGATCATTACTTTTCTAAGACAGAAATGATTGATTGGGGCGACTCCCTTTGGAGCGTGAAAAAAGAGTATAGGTCTGTGATTAGTGATTACATCAATCGCGGATACGAATTTATTTCCGGTTTCTAGTCTAGATATAATATATAAGTCTATGTTTGGGATGTTTATGATCACCTAAATGATTCTATATTGAACTTAAATGTTGTCAACTAAATTTTAAAAATTGGCAAAAAAGTGCAAAGAAATTATCTTTTTTTGTGTGTAAAAAGTAGGCCTACCTTGTAAACACACCGGACACATCAAAAAGATATCTATTTATAGTTTTTTTCCGCCATAGATATACATCTCCAAGACTTGTTTTATTTCCATATTTAAAACGTGATAGGAAGTCGTTAAGAACTACTTATGACAATGATTGCATAAATAGTATGAGATACTTGTTCTAACAATAGCTTGTCATTTTTGTAAGCTTGTTTCGGTTTCCCAATGTAATCAACGTTTAAAGTAAAGAACTATACATAGGCCTACATACGTTGTTACAGGGCCGTCTTAAGCCACTGCAACCTATGCGGCCGCAGTGGGCCCCGCGCTTTCATAGGCCCCGCGCTAACTATATCTGTAATTGCATAATGAGGCATTGACAAAGTTCACCAGGAGATGCTTTATTCTGAAACTAAACGTTGGACTAGTTGAAATTGTACGATTTCTAGAGAAGCGCAATTTAGCTTTCAGATGGACCATTGAAAGACTTGAAGAGCCAAATAATGGGAATTTCCTGGTCTAGTAGAATTACTCGCAAAGTTTGATCCAGTAATGGGCGAACATCTTCGACGTGTTACCAATGCAGAAATTCATGATCGTTACCTGGGAAAGAAGATTCAAAACGAACTTATTACTGTAGTAGCTGATGCTGTTGTGAATTATATCCTTCGAGACATCAAGAATGCATAGATATTGGATTGTACTCCAGACATAAGTCACAACGAGCAGATGTTATCGGTATCTCCCAGAAAGTGTTAATGTGAAAGAGCTTGTGGTTGTGTATGAACGTTTTAAGTTTCTTCCTGTTGTTTCTTCTTGTGACAGCGAAAAGAAGTTGGCTGGAAACATGGATGTTGTTGCAATCTTTCCAGCCAAAAGTCAAAGGAAAGGGAAGTATGATAAATCTGTGGAAAACTTCACACATCGAAAAGCTGAAGATGGCTACAGGAAAAAATGCTTCAACAGAATTGTGAATACTGCAATTTACTCCTTACAGGTAAGATTTGAACTATAACTGTGGCAATGTGGCATCTTGTGAAAGAAGTTTTTCGCGTCTTAAAGTAATCAATTACTTAAGGTCAACAATTCACGAAGAGAGATTGAACAATGTGGCTATTCTTGCTATTGAGCGTGATCTATGTAGGAAACAGAATTTTGATGATCTACTGTGGGACTTCGCTACACACAAGGCTCGTAAAGTAAAGTTAATTTGATCGTGATTTTGTACTTAGTTAAGAATGTATAAAATGAAAAAAAAAGAATTTATTTTTTAATACGAAGTCTTAATTTTCACTTATTATCCTTATCCCTACCCAGAATGGGCCCCGTTTCGCATAGGGCCCCGCAATTGCTAGGACCGGCCCTGCGTTGTTATTATATTTTTTTTGAAACATCAGAAATACACTAGTTAGTCTCAATGTCCTGTATACAATCTATTTATAATATAGAAATGGGGGATTTTCATAATGGAGGAAATTCTATAAATCCTTTTTTTTTTTAAGTGTATCTGGTTGACAGATATTGATAAGATATATATTATTAAAAGCGTCCTTGATTTTTGTTTCTCAAATTCTCTCCCAGTCTTTCTTTTTTTTTCCATGTGTGTGTGTTAGGTTCATTATATCCCCACCACATTTCTGAAATCGCTTTATCTTCTTTTCGATATTTCTGTACTTATTTTATTGCTTCAAGAATGTTAGCTGGAACGTTAGAATCAAAACGGAAACAAAGAGAAGATTATTGTGATGAAGTTAATTATGAAAATCACATTGAGATTTAATTTTTTTTCATTTCCAAGAAAAAGAAACTATTTTTCTCGTAAAATCTGCTGTTTGAATGACAAAGAGAATGATTTGGGTTTTAAACTAGTCCAGGTTCTTAATGTCTATAAAGATATACATAGATATATAAACTTTTCATGAATTTTTTCCTTCTTCTTCTTAATTAATATTTCAGAAAGTTTGTTTATTTTTTATACATTTTTTAGCGCCCACGAAAGGGTTATCTTAAAATGAATTCTATTAGAACTCCGTGAACTAGAGACTATGAACCATAGTTAGATCTCTCGTGTAAATAAAAACATGTTTTGTTACTAGCCCATTGTGACGTAATGGAATTTTTTTCCCTTTGACGTCATATGGAATGAATTCTTCAAATGAAACGCTAAAACAACTCGGTATAGTAATGTTTATTAAACCTCGTTATCATGACTCGTATTTATAAAAGATTTAGATCTAATCTAGATTTTTTAACTAGATCTAGATTTTTTTACTTTCTATCTAGATTTTTTTACATTATATCTAGATTTTTAAAACTAGATCTGGATTTATATTCTAATTAAAATGGTTTTAGAGTCGAGATCTAGAATTTCTACGTCTAGTTTAGACTATTATAGACTAGATCAAGATATAGAATTTCAATTAAAGTGTAGATTTTGATTTTCAAACGTCTAGATCAATATTGCAATGTTATAATATACTAAAACTCATCTACTATTTTTTAATTTAATGTTGCATTCAGTCTATTGATAGATTATCTAGGATTTTTTGTTCATACATCTAATCTAAATTACATCTAATATATTCCAAATTTATATTATAGATCTAGATCTAGTAGATATAGATCTTAAGAGTGCTAAATCAGAAGCTTAGTTTATGTAGATCTAGATCCTTATTCTAGTTCCGTTTAAATGAAAATGCCAATAGCTCTGTTGATAACTGTGTGGGCCGAGACATCGAAGTACAAGCACGAGATATCTGTTTTCTTTTCTTCTTTTTTTTTCAATTACAAATCAATGCTGAATGATTATCTAAAATCGCTCGTCTGGCATATTGTAGATATCCGGTAGATGTCATGCCGTAATGTGTAATATATCTCTTTATCAGTTTGTTATTAAGTTAAGAGCAATGCTTGGTCGTTCCTTCAGAGTTAAAGATAGTTTACTTCCTAGTCCAAATCTCCAGTAGGACGGCGGGGGATGGGAGCGGGCAGGGTCTGAACCAGGGACGATCGATAAATCCGAACGACAGTACAGTGCGCAAACTGCACGACCAGGCAGAATTCATACTCTGCTCGCTGCCATCCTCCGTCTTCCAGTGTGAAGTTAATTATTTTTAACTCAGAAGGAACATTCGAAAAATGTAAAACAGAAAAAAAAAACATTTTTATTCAGTGGCAATGAATCTTTGAAAAAAAAAAATTACTTTTGACCATCAAAATTAAATCACGTCTTGAATATTCCTTGCGAATAGGCAGATCCGACGGGGATCCGTCTCCGACGGGGGCCGCCTCTGAGTTTGTGTGATAACACAAACTCTCTTAGTAATCTTTTTTTTTTTTTTGTGAAACAAAACACATAAAAACTCCCCAATGTAAATAAATATCTTTTACACAGGTTGGATTAGGTTAAGAAGTATTATCAAGCTCAGACAATGGAATCTGTTGATGTTTCTCTAGTGTTCCCTCTTACCATTGTAGACATTTCACACTCATTATATTATATCGTGAAGGAGAGAATGATTATCACATTGCTAATTCATGTGGAGTACATGTAATTGATGTATACATATAAATAATTGATGGATAATCACAACAGATGATCTAATTATTTCTTTCTAAATTTCTTTGAACCCCCCCTCCCCCAACCCTTTTTCATCTTACACTTGCAGGATTTACGTAGCTAGTAAAGTTGTTCTTTTTTTTTTCCCTTTCAACGAGCTGCTCCCGCCCTCTCCCCTTGTACTGTACACCCGTCAGTCTATCTGATGCGTAATGCGCTACAAATTTGTTAACAATAACCAGGTGTAGAAGATATGTATTCTCTCTCGCTCTGTGTATATATATATATATATATATATATATATATATATATATATATATATATATATATATATATATATATATATATATATATATATATTGTGTGTATATATACATTTATATATATACACACGCTAAGACCTTCCTTCAAGAACAGTACCAGGAAAAAGAAGAGGTAGACAGAGAAAGCCTTGGGAAGACAAAAGAATGCCATTGAAAGAGGTTGTTTCCAAGGCAAACGACAGAAGAATGGAGAAAGACGTTCGACAAATCTTGCGTGGTGCCCCAACGGTCCAAGAGACTAAACGATAGGTGAAGGTAAAGGTGATGAACATCACAGAATCAAATTTTTTAAGCTCTTGAGTTAGCAGCTCGAGTTTCATTTAGCTAGCAACATCGAAAATCAATTTAACGTCCTTGACCTTGTTTAGTTTATCATGAAAATCTCAGATATCAAAAGATGAAAATCTCAGATATCAAAAGATGAAAATCTCATATATCAAAAGATGAAAATCTCATATATCAAAAGATGAAAATATCTTTTTTTTCTATTTCTTTCAAGAAAATACTACCTCCCAGTGCAACAAGTTTCATTTTCTCTCAAAACAAAATTCCCTGCAAATAATTTTTTTTAAATGAAAGAAGAAACAAGAAAAACATTTAAAATACTTTTAAAAAACAAAGCTGCTATTAAGTGTAGTTGTATCAATTAGTTTGGATCAGTCATGTCATTAAATTAGAAATAGATCAAGATAGAAATAGATCAAGACTAACAACAGAGATTAGAAATAGATCCAGACTAACAACAGAGATTAGAAATATTTATTTGTTTATCAAAATGTTTTTGTTTAACGCAATTTCATGCCTTTTAATTTTCTAAATACGTTAAGATCCTATCACTTGTCTGGACCAGTTGGGAGGGATACGGGAAGAAAGAAGGGAGTATCTAGGTGATCGCTTTTCAAAGATATTTATACATTTAAAAAAAGGGAACGATCTGAACTCAAACTCATGGGCTAGAGCCTTCTCAGCCTTCTCAAGCCAACACATTAAACACTCTGCCAGCGAATCGCTTATAAGAATAGCAAATTGTATAGTTATCTAAGTATAAATTCTTTCCCTTATTCGAAATACCAAATAAAATAATTAATTACCAATAGTTAATTAACTAATTGTTAAATTTTTTTATTGATTCTTGTATTGTCAGGTAGAAGAGACAGTTGAGCAAAATTTCATCTTGATCCGAGATAAGGTGTGGGGGAAATATAGTGTAAAAACGTTTTACCAGACTAACAGACAGACAGACTGAGTTGTTATAAGCTTTGTGAAAAAAAAATGCTATGTAGCTGACGTCGTTAAACCCTAAAATTCTTACCAGCATATTAAATTTAAATTAACACCGGTAAAAAAAAAAAAAAAACTGTTTTCCATGTTGTAGGCGAAAGTAAAAAAAAAAAATGTCTTTTTAGGGGAGGGAAGGGGGGCTTGAGGTTAGATTTCCCAGAAGAAGCTTGTAGACGTTATCTTTATCTATCTATCTATCTATCTATCTATCTATCTATCTATCTATCAAAGTAAGGATTGTTTAATTGTGAGATCTCCAGGTTATAAAAGTTGATCGGTTGTTGCTGAGGCATGGGACTGTGTTCAAACCTTAGTCTTTCAGCTGCCACAGAAATCTATCTATCTATCTAACTATCTATCTATCTATCTATATATATATATATATATCAATCTATCTTTCTTTCTTCCAATGTATCTATCTATCTATGACTCTCCCTATCTTTACCTAGCACCTAAACGTAAGCCTGATCTCTATCTATTTCTAAATGTCTGTTGTATGGAAACAACTTTCAGGGTCTCTTACAAAGATAACAAACAGAAATGTTCAAATTTCTGGTTGTATTGGAACTTTCCATCAGTGGCAACAAGAAATAAGTTCACCTTTCTTTAGAGAGAGAGAGAGAGAGAGAGAGAGACAGAGAGAGAGAGAGAGAGAGAGAGAGGAGGAGGTGACAACAAGCACAGATTTGATTAAAGTAATCACTTTAAAAATCAAACAATTTCTCCTCTTTGAAGTCCGAGAGAGTTCTGTCCCTTGGCTTAATAACCAAACAGAGGCTTACTCTAATATTATTAAATGTATCGATTGAGTTCTTTCTCCGTCTCTCTCTCTCTCTCTCTCACGATCCTTTTTCTTTTCACTCTCTTATCTCACTCTTTGCTTCTCATCTCATTTTCTCTTTTTTTTCATCCTCTCTCTGTCCCTCCAAATTTATTCTTCGTTGCTGTCATCCTTCACCTCTTGAGTACTCTTCTGGTGTACAGATCTCTAGAGGTCAGAGTAACGCATATCTCCTTTCATTTATCCATAAAACAATCAAGCCCAATACGTATGTACCTCCTAGAAGTCTTTGTGTCCAGCAAAGAACTAAGTGGTAAAATTCTGGGTTCCAGAAATGTCCAGAAAAAAAATATACATAGAGTTAAGTCTGACTTATACAAATATATACATAAATATATAAATATATACATAAATATATATATATATATATATATATATATATATATATATATATATAAATAATATATTATATATGATTTCGATTTATGTAAAAGTTTTATTTATTATTCAGTAATTTAGATTGCTTCAATATTATATTTCGTATATATTTTCATAGTGATATAAAGTTTTACTACGTATTCTCAAGGCAACCTTTCCCCCAGAACCTCTGATTTCATGGTTTGTGATAATTAAATCTGTGAAACAGAAACAAAAAAAAGACCCTAAAGAAATGAGAATGTCTTTGATTTCACCAAGATTTTTTCTCTCTCTTTTTTAACTACTAATACTTCATTCCCCATAATGAGCAGCTTGTATGTTCTTTGAACAGTCAGGTATAAAATACACCGTCTCCGTACCTTAATTAAGGCAATTATTTTTTTTTTATTTTCTCCTCCCCCCAACCACCCCTTCTCAAACCAGCGTCACTCCTCCCAAGTTCCGCACTTTTTTTGTCTATTCTCTTTCCCTCTACTTTCTGTTTCACTTCTCTTTCCCTCTACTTTCTGTTTCACTTCTCTTTCCCTCTACTTTCTGTTTCACTTCTCTTTCCCTCTACTTTCTGTTTCACTTCTCTTTCCCTCTACTTTCTGTTTCACTTCTCTTTCCCTCTACTTTCTGTTTCACTTCTCTTTCCCTCTACTTTCTGTTTCACTTCTCTTTCCCTCTACTTTCTGTTTCACTTCTCTTTCCCTCTACTTTCTGTTTCACTTCTCTTTCCCTCTACTTTCTGTTTCACTTCTCTTTCCCTCTACTTTCTGTTTCACTTCTCTTTCCCTCTACTTTCTGTTTCACTTCTCTTTCCCTCTACTTTCTGTTTCACTTCTCTTTCCCTCTACTTTCTGTTTCACTTCTCTTTCCCTCTACTTTCTGTTTCACTTCTCTTTCCCTCTACTTTCTGTTTCACTTCTCTTTCCCTCTACTTTCTGTTTCACTTCTCTTTCCCTCTACTTTCTGTTTCACTTCTGTTTCCCTCTACTTTCTGTTTCACTTCTCTTTCCCTCTACTTTCTGTTTCACTTCTCTTTCCCTCTACTTTCTTGTTCACTTCTTTTTCCCTCTACTTTCTGTTTCACTTCTCTTTCCCTCTACTTTCTGTTTCACTTCTCTTTCCCTCTACTTTCTTGTTCACTTCTCTTTCCCTCTACTTTCTTGTTCACTTTTCTTTCCCTCTACTTTCTTGTTCACTTCTCTTTCCCTCTACTTTCTTGTTCACTTCTCTTTCCCTCTACTTTCTTGTTCACTTTTCTTTCCCTCTACTTTCTTGTTCACTTCTCTTTCCCTCTACTTTCTTGTTCACTTCTCTTTCCCTCTACTTTCTTGTTCACTTCTCTTTCCCTCTACTTTCTTGTTCACTTCTCTTTCCCTCTTTCTGTTTCACTTCTCTTTCCCTCTACTTTCTTGTTCACTTCTCTTTCCCTCTACTTTATTGTTCACTTCTCTTTCCCTCTACTTTCTTGTTCACTTCTCTTTCCCTCTACTTTCTTGTTCACTTCTCTTTCCCTCTACTTTCTTGTTCACTTCTCTTTCCCTCTACTTTCTTGTTCACTTCTCTGATCTATGACGTGAACGTAAAAGAGAGGAACAAGTTCTGACGACACAAAACGATGACGTGAACATACAACTTTCTACTGGAACTAATTATAATCAGAGAGTTGGGCGTGCATTGAACTAACTCGCGATTTAAGGGGGAAAAATTATCTGGCATAATTAAATGTATTTCTTTGTACTCAGCCTTTCATTTATAAACCAACTTGCTTATAACCAAGTCATTCAACTATTAAACCCTTACATATTATAACAGCTATTCCGGCAAGACCAACGTCTAATCTTTCGCCTCATAACCGGACACAACATAAATACATAAATACATATGTTCCGGAAGCTCAAAATTAGACTAGTGAAATGTGCCCTTGTGTAGTGTCACCAGAGAATGCTGACCATGTTCTGCAAACCTGCTTACTTTATCAAGATGCCCGAACAAGATACTGGCCTCAAAACATCCCAATAGAAAGAAAACTATATGGAGAGCGTCCAGATTTTAAAACTACAGCACAGTTCATCTCATATTTTGGTCTAGTCATCTGAACGCTCCAACATAATAATAAGACCCATAAATAGACCCATTCTTTACAACCAACTACTACTACAGATTCACATATAATACCTTGACCATTCTCTTCATTCCTCTTTGACCTATTCACTTGTGAGCTATTTCCTTTCGCCCATTCACTTTTAAGTCATTTAAAAAGACCACATTCATTTCTAACATCTTAATCTATAAAACTTGCATGTTTTTGATTGAATTGAAAATTATTAGATCTTAACCCAAACATCTTTCAGGACGGCTTGGGGGGGGGGGGGGGCAGAGGGCTGGATTCAAACCGGGGACAACAGTCCAGAGCGCATTATGACCAGGCAGCCATCCAAACATTGTTTTAACACCTTAACTTAAAATCTGTTCTGTTCCTTTCTCTCCAAGTCATTAATCGACACTTTATTTTTGTGTACACTGTTTCACTCCATTTCAAAATAGCCTCATTCTGGATTTTATTTCTCCACAGGTATGTTCAATTTGTGATCTGAACGCACAAAAAAAAAAATTCTAAATGGTTTTTCAAAGTGGGTTGAACTAGAAGATACTGGCATATTGAGATACGAGGATTTTGTGAACTTTAATAACGACAAACGTTACATCGTCGATGTCCCTTGAGGTGAAATAATAATACTGATGCATTTATAACTACTTGACTTATAAACCATTCTCTTATTTCCTCTATGATGCTAAGACATATGTGAGACTTCTGAAAGTAAGGATTGTTTAATTGTGACATCTCCAGGTTATAAAAGTTTGTCGGTTGTTGCTGAGGCAAGGGACTGTGTTCGAACCTTAGTCTTTCAGCTGCCACAGAAATCTATCTATCTATCATCTATCTATCTATCTATCTATCTATCTATCTATCTATCTATCTATCTATCTATCTATCTATCTATCTATCTATCTATCTATCTGTATGTCTGTTTGCATATATATTTTATATCTACGTATTTGTCTGTCTGTCTGAACAATCTTAGCTGAGATACATTATGTAGAACTTAGTTCAGGCCTAATAACAGACATCTTACTTGTCACAGTTGTCATTGTTTGTGCTATATGTTTCCTTCTATTCAGAACTCAATCAAGACCTAGAACTAACTTGTAATGATGCTTGTGGTCCAATTGGATTAAAAAAAAACTTATCACATTTTAGACTTAATAATATCAATAATCATGACACATCCAAATCAATCAATGATTGTTTTTTGTAGTCAATGATTTTCAAAGCCTCGTCAAAAGGACATAAATGTGTATCGGTCGATCGATTTCTTGATGGATCGATTGTCATTTCCTTTTAAATTTAGCAAACAAAGATGGTCACGTTATAACTATTTCATGGATAAAAAACGTTTCAACAGACAAGTTACTACAAGAAACCATCAAGTCTTTCAGTCCAGTCTGGAAGATTAGAGCGGGCTAAAAGGAATGTGCTTTACAAGCTTTAAAAGTTTTTTAAAAACAACAACACAAAGCTTAAAATAAATTAAATCACTGAGTAAAATCGAACTTTTATTTTCACCCTGAACTGTCTGAGTGAAGGTGTGGTAAGAACGTCAAGTTTCCTTGCTATCAATATAATTATTCGTTTTATGTTGTTCAATTCTCAAGGAAGATAATGATTATTATTATCATTATTGTATGTATGTATTAAAATGCCATTTAGTGTTGAGATTTGTATAAACATAGTAAGTAAAGTTCCCCATTTCAGACCATGCGGTCTACGGGGCCGATAATGTAAAGGTCATCTATTTCTGTGGCCTACGGTTAACGAGGGTGTCATGTAGCCAGCACAACGACCAACCGCCTTAACTTTTCCTCAACTAATGTCAGATAACCATTAGAGCTGGGTGGACTCAGAGGCGCCCTAAAGATCCCGAAATTAGAAATCCTAGTCTTCACCAGGATTTAAAACCCAGCACCCCTGATTCAGAAGCCAAGCGCTTTAACACTTTACACACTAAATGTATTGATTGATTGATTTCCAGTGTTACTTTTTTATTTACATTGCAATATTAAGATTTCTTTAACAGGCAAATTTTATTTTAACATATTTCTACCTCTCCATTCCCCCTAGATCTGTACTGGCCACGTCTCTTTCTAAAGCAAGTGTCCATGTATAAACACGGGCCCGTTTAATTCATCAACACAGAGACCCTAACTAGGAGCCAAATGGCTCCGTCTTTAGATGACTGCCTATACAGATGACTAGGTAATCCTTCCCACTGAACAAACTTCATCGATCTCTCTCTCTCACACGCACACACTGGCCACACCAGGCCAATCTCTTGATCAACGTCAGCATCTGTTACACTGGTGGAATAATGTCAACAATTTCGACTCTTTTCTGAGGCTTGATAAGAAGAGAATGAGATGGGAGAGGGAGGGAGAAGAGGGACGGGAAGCGGTAGAAGAGGGAGATAAAGAGTGAGGGAGATAAAAAGAAAATAACATGAATATAAATAGAGTGAGTACATATAAGAGAGAAAGAGAGTAAAACAAATGAGGCAGAGTCACAGCTAATGAGATTGAAACAAAGAGTGAGTAGAATAGTCCAAAAACTTTCCCAAACCTTTGTCCTTAACGGAACACTTCGCACATTCACAGTATTTAGCGGAACACTTTGCTTATTTTTTAGAGAAATTAATTCACGTGATGGCCAACTAGTTAATGATTCCAGTAGCTCGTGGAACACACCTACCTATTCAGGACTCGCTGAACACAAGAGTTCCGCGGAAAGACAGTTTGGGAAATACTGCGCATAGTTCAATCACAGAAAGAATGTATTTAAAGATCAACAGAGTATGTTTCAAATGCTGCATTTATTTGACTGAAATATGTTATCCAATTCCCAAACTTACTGAGTGATTGACTGACCTAGTAATTGTATTGTTCAGCTTTAATGGGACCAGTTACAAAATGAATGACTGAATGACTATCTCTTGGTCTATTGGACCGTCGGGGCACCATGCAAGAAAAAATGAAATACGCTCATTTAAAATGTATGGACACTAATTTGTTGAGCCTTACAGTGGGTAAAAAAAAAAGTCAAGTACTTTTCAAACCTTGTGATCTGAGGACAGTTAACGAGGATGTCATGAGGCCAGCAAAACGACCAACCGCATGTACTTTCCCCAACTAATCTCAGGTACTTATTAGAGCTGGGTAGATCAATGCAGTCCTAAAAAATCCTCGAAATTTAAAATCCCAGTCTTCAGTGTCAAAATAGCCAAGTTAATAGTAAAATAAATATATTTTCAAAAGAAATATGACATCTTTAGCTTGAGCTTAGTTTCGTAGTTTATTGTTCTCAAATTTCAAGATACCGCAAACTTGGGATTATAGAACTGTATTAAGTTGAATACATGTGGGAAAATATTAATGTACCGTAAGGGGGGGGGGGGGCACACTGCCTAGGAAAGAAAGACTTTATCGACACTAGGTTTATCTGGGTATATATTTCACTCCATTGCTATTTATTTTTAAAAAAATGAATAAATGAATTGAGCATGTGTTTACATGTGTGCGTGTGTGTTTATTTTTACAAGTGTAGACCAGAAAGGTAATTAACTGGAGACTGATTTGTTATCTATGTTTGTTTGTAAAGTGTTAGAAAAAACAAAACAAACCGGAAATGACGTATGGTCGGACTTTCTCGATTAATGGCCCACCCTGTATTTATAAGAATCACCTTCACCTTTACCTATCCTTTAGTCTGTTGAACCGTTGGGGCACCATACATGATCTGTTGACCGTATTTCTCCATTCCTCTTCTTATAAGGATAGGCAAGTGATATTTAAGCAAAAGTGGCACTTTAAAACAAAGAATTTTCAAGATGTCTGTCTTTAGGAACTAAAGGTGAACGAGATCATGGAACTATCCAGAGGAAGTGCTTTGTTCTCGTAATTCACAATCAAATCAAAACCACCAACATGCATTTTTTTTGAAATTGTAGCAATAACAACTCTAAATATTTTTTTTTTTTAAGTTTAAAAATTAGTGCATTTTGAAACCCCTTCTTCGTTTCTGTAAAACGCAAAGCTTATCTAAAGCCCTTAAAACTATATATATATATACATATCAATAATGTACACGTTATTTCTCTTATTCAATATCAAACAAAGTAATCAATTGGGCCTACCAATTATTAATTGACTAATTGGTCATTTTAGTTTATTGATTCATGTTTGTTGTTTAAAGTCTCAACTTGGTCGGAGAATGCGTGAGTGAGAAATAGCGTTAACAATTATTTAATGGGACTATAGCCTACAAATTTAGCCATTCTTGTGAATACTGAAGGATTAGTTTCCCTTGTTGGTATCAAACAAAATAATTAATTACCACTACTTAATTGACAAATTGGTTCCTTTTTTATTATTATTGATTCGTGTCTTGACTTTGGCAATGAATAATTATGCGAAGTTTCAACTTGATCCGAGAATGGGTGTGGGAGAAATTAAGTGTACACACTTGTTACTAGACAGACAGATAGACAGGCAGACAGACAGAGTGAGTTGATATAAGCTTTGTAATAAGGAACATGTTATACCAACTTATACCATGTTATTAGATTATAACCCAAATCGCGTAACTACCCTTTAGGGATTTTTTCACACTAAAAGTTTATCACAGTAATCTGTTCTCTCTTTAAACTTTTATTTTAAAGATCCAGTTTTCTTTCTTGAAGCAATAAAGCACAGCTACAAAGAAAAAGAAGGTAAAACCATATGAAGAAATATGGTAGTGAGAGCTTAAAAATATATTTTTAAAAAAGCGAATGTTTTTATTAACAAGGAAAAGAAGTCCTGTACAAAATCCGTGTCCGCATTGAACAAACGAACACAAAACTCGTTTCTTTATCTGACATCATTAGAAATTTGTTTGAAACGATGTTGGTACACTTTTGTTGTAAACCTTTAGATTACAATCTACACCTCCCTCCTTTCTCTCGGGTTGAGGTCACTTCAAAATAAGTTGTTAGCGCCCCCGGGCACTCAACCCCCATTTGGCTCCCGTTGACTCCTTGCGAGATCAAAGTGAATGGTTTTGGAAGACGATGTCTTTAAGTCAAACTTTATTTACCCCACACACTCACACACACACACACACATGAAAACTCAATTTTCAAATAGATGCTTGACCCTTATTAAAAACACACACACAAACACGTACTCTCTCCCCACTCCCCCCAACCCAACAAAAAAAAAAGGAAAAACAATATAAAGTAAAAATGACCTGTCAACGTCAACCACAAAATGAAACATAGTAGGTAATACATACGCAGACAAATGGACAGACAAATGGACAGACTGATAAACAGTTAGATATGCGGACTTAAGAACGAATGAATGTATGTAATCTAGACAAAAAGTAAGATTCCAAAAATAATCGGTATATTACTAGCAAGTCTGAAATAGCAGTGCATAATTACCTTAGTATACTTCCTTTGTTTTTCAATACCTTTATATA
Organism: Biomphalaria sudanica; assembly: GCA_036873155.1. Lineage (NCBI taxonomy): Eukaryota > Metazoa > Mollusca > Gastropoda > Planorbidae > Biomphalaria > Biomphalaria sudanica. Next base: position 227,594 of record JAZGLO010000718.1, on the reverse strand, counting down.
ACTTTATATTTATTTCAAATTCAAATTGCAGTCTACTCAGCACGTTCGTGTAATTCTATTCCATCTAATGCTACAAACCTAAACTGTGTCAACTCACTGATTTCTATCTGGCTACTTGACGAATCTATTCATAAGCTTGTATACCAATTATAATTAAATCATCCGTGTGGATCTCTAATGTTCGTCCAGGCATAATAATATGCTGTACTATTTAATAGAGTTAAATTGCTCTGTATTTAAAAGATATTATTTAGCGATTGCTATTAAATTCTCCGCTAAATGTGTATGTAGCGTAGTTCTTTCTAATGCACACCAGATCAAGAAACACACACACACACCGCTACCGTGTTTTCATTATTCTAGTATTCTTAGTAAAGTGCATCCTACTTACGCCAAGATACAACATAGATCTATCCAGTGTCAACAGCTGCAATGACACCGCTAATACCATCCCTCTTGGCACTGCCCCAGAAGTACCAACACAAACAGAGCACGGGATCAACTAGTCTACAAAGTAAATAATTCTTTTTTCAAAATGCCAGCAACATCGGCTTGATGTAAGACTACAAACAAATCATTCATTCACTACTGCTGACTCCCCCCCCCCCCTTTTTTTTTCACCCCCCCCCTCTTCAGCTGTGACTCGATGTGTGTCTGACAGTGACAGTATAAACCTTATCGGTGCAAATAAGCTCAGGTATACTGTCACTGCTGACCTGCCCACCCCACTTTCTGTTCTAAGCAGAATTTCGTCTAGAATTCCCAACCTGCATTGTATATATATATATATATATATATATGTACATGTATATGTGTCATTTATCTACTTAGCACACCCATGTATGTATCTATAGTAAAGCCTTATGTTATCGAGACATGTGATCAATGTGTATAAATAGGCTACTGGGGTATGAAATACTGATTAATTTTCGATAACACATCGCTGTCAACAATCTAACAATTTTGGTTTAAGCACTAGCCCTAGAAGTGTTTAATTATACAGGCTTGCGCGCTTGCGTTTGGATTTATCGATGGTCCCGGGTTCAAACCCTGCCCGCTCCCATTCTCCGTCGTCCTGCGGGAGGTTTGGACTAGGAAGTAAATTATCTTCAACTCTGAAGGAACATCAGAAACATGTCAAACATTTTACAAACAACAACAACATATTTCTTAGCAGATATAATAGAAGGGGCCTATCTTGAATGAACAGTGGGCGCTGGCTGGGGAGTGGAGTGAATATCAAGGGGTTCACCAAAAGTCAAGTCCCACTATTGTTTAAAAGGACAATGTTTTCAAGGAAATTACATTTTTAAAAAAATAGAGTTACTCATCCTTTTGAACCTTTTATTTTCAATCAATCAAATGTATTAAGAGCAAGCTACGCCTTTTAAGTAGGCAACATTACGACATTGAATACTACGATAATATCGTTATCACTATGGCAGATACATATGCTCATAGTCGTGAAGTTATTTGATGGCCTCTATGTGGCTAAGAAAGCGAAAATTTAACCGCATACATCGGCAACGTATAGCTAGTACCATATATGTAATACGATCAAAGATCTATCTATAGTGTATTCAACCAAACAGGAGGACTACTGAAGTGATGGATTAGAGCCCACTACAAACCAAACAGGAGGACTAATGAAGTGATGGATTAGAGCCCACTACAAACAGAACAGGAGGACTAATGAAGTGATGGATTAGAGCCCACTACAAACCAAACAGGAGGACTAATGAAGTGATAGATTAGAGCCCACTACAAACCAAACAGGAGGACTAATGAAGTGATAGATTAGAGCCCACTACATTTTTATTAACAAAAAGTGCATCTTTTTTTTTCTTCTTCGCTCAATTTCAAAGTCTAGCTTAAATTTAATCAATTTTTTTTTTATTTCTCACATTTTTAGATTAAAGATTGTTAAAAGAATAGTTGCATTGATTCTACTTTCAACACAACTACCTCTCCCATACTTCTACCATATCTCAGGCCCGGTGTTAAGATTCAAAATATCACGTAATGATTTTTAACAAATCTTGAGCATGGATGAGGGAATGGGGTCTAAATGCGCTAGCGCTTTTAGAGCACGGAATGGGTTGCCTGAGTCAGCCAGGAAAACCAGTGACTTGGCAGAATTTATGTCATTGGTTAACATGCATGACTTAATGCATGACGCGTAGGACGTAATCATCTTCTTCTTTGAAGTAACGTCTGTATTATATAAGATAATATGAATGGGAACGATCAAGACTGTATGTTCAGTGTTATCCTTGATGTTCTCTACTAAGATGCTCAGAAAGACACAAATATAAAGTCACTTTTCTTATTACTTATGCTAGGACTAATTCGTAGTAAGTGCTAATTCTTCCCTAATGCCATTAGAGTATACCAGTGTTTCCCAAACTTTGTCCTTAACGGAACACTTCGCACATTCTGAGTATTTAGCAGAACACTTAGATTATGTTTTTTAAAAAGATTAGTCCACGTGGTGGCCTACTTGCTAATTACTCCAGTAGTTCGTGGAACACCAATTCAGGCCTCGCGGAACACTAGGGTACAGTTTGGGAAATCAGCCGAGAACAAGGTTACAATGACAGTTTGTCTGGAAACACAAACTCAAAATCGGCCCCAGAAGTGGTCCACCCAAGGCAGGTAAAAAGGCAGGTATCAATATTTTCAAGAAGAACATCAGAATTAAATTCTATCAAAGACAATTGACAGAGAAGAATGAAGAAAGAAGGTTGACAGGTGCCCCAGCGGTCCAGCAGACCAAAGGATAGGTGAGAAAGAATGTGAAGTTAAATGCGAACCTGGCCTAACTGATGTCTATTGTGAATATCTAATTGATTTAATTGCTTTGTAAAGGGTCAATCTCTTATTCAAATCCTCAAAAAAAAAAAAGTATTCATTTAGTCACGTTTGCTGTGGTCTAGTATAGCAATGTAGTTTACGCGATAATATGAAAACCTACTTAGTAATTGTTGTTTAAAATGATGTCGAACTTATATGTGTACTAAATAGATTTTATTCTCTAAAAAAAAAAGTAAACATTATTTTTAGGTAAATGTAGTAGTTAGTAGGACAGAACTTACAAAACGTAGCAATACAAATGTAAAAAAAAAAAAAAAATTAACAAAAAGTCTAAAACCATTTGCATAAATGTGTTGAAAAATATTGTAATTAGTCATCTCCCCTACTAATCAGCCTCCCGTGTTTCTTACTTTTAATAGTGAATAGTTGTAAAAGTGGTGTATTTTAATGAAAAAACTGATTGAATAAGTGATTTAAAAAATTAGATTTTTCGCTTTTAGAAAAAAAAAAAAGTAGCCGTTGCATCAGAACTTTGAATGGACTAATTAAAATATTATGATGTCAGATTTTCCCTATCTTTTCTAGTTTACGAGATGTAAACGGGACGGACGGACAGACATTTCACACAAAACTAATAGCGTCTTTTCCCTTTTAGGGAGCCTGTAAATAAATGACTAAGCAAAACGGAACAGGAATATAGTTTGAGTATTATGTAGCAGGTATTCTTTGGATTTTTTATCTTTGGATTCAGATTTATTGAACGTTTCTATCTGCTACAGTGTTTCCCAAACTGTGTTCCTCGGAACAGTGGTGTTCCACGAAGCCTGAATGGGTGTTCCGCGAACTACTGGAAATATTAAATAGTAGGCCACCACGTGAATTAATATTTTAAAAAAATAAGCAAAGTGTTCCGCTAAATACTCAGAATTTTGCGAAGTGTTCCAATAAGGAAAAAGGTTTGGGAAACACTGATCTACTATATAAGAACAATAAGAACAATACAATCTCCTTAACATGAGGCATCTATATCTAATAACAATTATCAGTTGTCTACTATTTCTCACTCTTGAAATCAGCATGGAAATATTAGTAACAAGTCAGGATCAATAAAGCAGTCTTAGTCTTAGTCTTCACCATTATTATTATTATTATTTTGAAGTTTATTTTTCGCCTTTTAAATGTTTCTGTGATTATATTTATTATTATTTTCTGTCTTCTTACATCGGAGACGTCTGCCCCGTCTGGACGTGGTATAGGATGGTTTAATGAAAGAGGAAGTTTTAGCTAAGCGGATCTATCTTTTCATTTACATCAGTGTTTCCCAAAGTAGGGTACGCGTAGCCCCAGGGGTACAGAAAGACTTGGGAGGGGGGGGGCACGAGTTGAACCTCATTAACTATGCTGATTTTTTTAAAATACCCAGTTATTATGTTGTTTATAAATTAAAGTGGGGGGGGGGGGGGAAACATCATTACAAAAATTATAAAAGGGGTACACATAGGTCAAAAGTTTGGGAAACACTGATTTACACTAAAGAAAAACATCAGGCATTCTGACCAGGGCTTTTGAGAGAGAGGATTTAAACCTCTCTAACACTCACTCAAATGGAGTTTGTTGATGATGACGAATGATATGTTCATTTGAGACTTTCGGAAATACTTTTGTCTGGGTAGATGTTATGGGTAGTCAGTATATCTATGCACTTTTCTAAATCTATATTTTAAACATCGTTTAAATGTACCTCTAACTGTACGTATGAATTACAATCAGACCAGGAACATGTCGTCCCAATTTTTTATTTTTTTTAAATCTCAATATTTTGTGTACAATCCTACATGTTTCGTGACTTTCTCTGAATCTGACTCTAAACCTTCGACATAAATTCACGCTACCTACTGAGTTAAACATAAAACACATCGATCTAGGGACATAAAACACATAGATCTAGGGACATAAAAAACATAGATCTAGGGACATAAAACACATAGATCTAGGGACATAAAACACATAGATCTAGGGACATAAAACACGTAGATCTAGGGCATGGACATAAAACACATAGATCTAGGGCAGGGACATAAAACACATAGATCTAGGGACATAAAAAACATAGATCTAGGGACTTAAAACACATAGATCTAGGGACATAAAACACATAGATCTAGGACATAAAATACATAGATCTAGGGACATAAAACACATAGATCTAGAGACATAAAACACATACATCTAGAGGGACATAAAAAAATATAGATCTAGGGACATAAATAACATAGATATAGTGACATAAAAAACATAGATCTAGGGACATGAAACACAGATCTAGGTCTAGTCTATCTCACCACCTCCACGTACTTGTTTGACATATCCATCGATCTACATATATCCACTATGTCGTCTGCCTAATCAGTTTCACCTTTCACACGTACTGTGCAGCAACATGTCATCAAGTGAAAAAAGTTTTGCTACATTGAACTTTTCAACTTCCATTTACATATGTGTCCGGAAAAATGTAAATGACCATTCGAGATGAACAGTCACCGGTACTCAGTCAAAATGGACATATCTGTCACTGTGCTAAGGTGAACATCTGAATATATGGCCTCTTAGTTCTGTGAAACAATCTCTGCCTGGTGGTCTATTCGTACATTACTATGTAGATCTATAGTATGCCTAGTTAGCAGAACATTGTCTCTGAGGTTGAAGAAGAGTGCAGCCATTTTTAATGCACAACCATATACATTAGTGATGCCCAACCTTATTTGCTCTGCGGGCCATTTTAATTTTCGGCATTCGTGTCGCGGGCCATATCTCCAGGACACATTTCTTCCATCACTGCTAGCAAACACTTTTTTTACACATTCGCCATTGGAAAAAGGTTTCATTGCTCTACTTGAGATGCGAGCAACTCTGTTGCTGGCCCTTATCGCCGACTCAATTTCGTGTCTCTTTTTGTAAATATTCTTGTCATTCACAAATCTCTAGTCGTAACTTGTGTTTATGTGTTAGGTTTCATAATGCCTTTTATTGTTATGCTTTTTTTTAAACAGCCACACTTTCTTTACAAATCAAAGATATTGGCTTACTCTCATATTCCACAAAAAAGTGAAGATCTGTCCACTTTTCCCGAAAGTTTCTACATTCAGAGTCCACTTTTCGTTTCTTAAGCTCTCTCTAATTTCATTTAACCACAAACATTAAACAATACGGTACCAATCGGTTTGATATCAAAAGAACAGAATTTAAAAAAAAAATACATTAATGATGCTCTGTGTTGCATACACAAAATGTCAAGGACACGGCTAGTTCAAGACAGTAGTTGAATTTTCAAAGAGTTAAAAATAGCTGTCAAGTCTTATCGCAATTGAAAAAGAAAACAACACGTGTGTTCTTTCAATTAAAAAAATAATTAATTAATAAGAACATTAGAATACCAATCCTAAAGATGGAATTCATCAAAAAAAGAGTGTGAGTCCAAACTGAAAGAGAATACAGTAGAACGTCGTTTATCCGAACGTTTATTATCCGGAGCGTCAAATATCCGGACCAGTTTTTTTTTGTTTTTTTTATCAACCACATGTACTGTGATGCACATATACTGTATGAATACGAAAAAAAACTATTATTTTCCACAATAAAGGTAAAATTGCGACATTTGTCACCTATTTTGCTCGTTCTTCACGCACGTGTCCCGCATGTGATGATTTTCAATATTCGTATAGTGTCCGGTTGCATATACTGCATGGATCGCTTCGGTTTTCGGTTATCCGAACAATCGCGTATCCGAACGGTGTCCGGTCCCAATTGAGTCGGATAAACGACGTTCTACTGTACTACCAGAACATTCTAAGTTTTTAATTATTTTTTTTTACATTTTTTTCCAATGTTTTGGTGGGCCGGATAGAAGCACGTCGCGGGCCGTAGTTTGGGCATTGATGATATACATCATGTCAATTTAATGTTCTTAATGATTAGCCTGTGCTACGTTAGCCCTGGCTAATTGTTCCGCTAACGAGAATCTTTATATAGTGTGCTTTTTAAGCTAACATTTATAAATAGAACTCCAAACTAAACCAACATTTGCTAGAAGACCAAAACGATGCAATATTAGCAACTGGAAAATAATCTAGAGTTAAAATTGTATTAAATGCGATCGGATGCTAAATGCTAAAAATAAATTGCATTTCTAAATAATTATAATAATATCTCTGTCCTGAGTGTTTTGTATTTTATCAAAAAATTAATCGTAAAAATTTTTTTTATATCTTTATTTCGTTAGGAAGCGTGATGGTCGGGTGTTAAAGCTTGAACTGAAATGGTCTCGAGATCTGGATCTAATCCTGGTAAAGATTGAGATTTAGAAGTTCGGGTTCCTTTAGGTCTTTCTCCGAGTGGCCTGAGTTCTACACCCAAACAGTTATGACATTAGATTTAATCTACCGTAATTTATATTTGACGGTTGGTCGTCGGTCTGGCCACGTGACACCCTCGTTAACCTTAGATAATCGAAATTGATGAGATTTACATTATCCATGCCATGGATAACAAGATCTGAAACTCAACTTTTATTTGTATAAATCTATAATAGGTTGTTAGCAGATTTCTGTGTATTCACTTCGAAGTGTTTATGTACCCTTTAAATAAGATCAAGATCTAGATCTAGTCATCTAGATTTATAGATCCAGATTTATAGAACCTCGATTATATCTACTTTTTAAGATATCCAAAAAAGTTGTGATGTGATTGAAATATATTGAAATTAACCAAAGAGCCTAGATCTATATCTAGAGTCTTATTTTTAATTAGAATTAGATCTACTCTAGAATCAGACATTAATTTCATTGTACTTACCAAAAGTTAGAAATATTACAACGTTATAATCCACACAATGTTCAAAACAAAGCTTTATTAAGCAGTCCACTAGTGTGTAAATAGTATTCCTTGAAAAGTCGCGCACTATACTTTGACTAGTCACAGGAGAATTAACTATAACGCGATTCAATCACTGGCACACGATCGATAAATCAATAGATATTTAACAGTTGACACTTAACTCTACGCTATCTAAAATCTGGGAGTCTAGATCTATGCACTGAGACTGAGGGCTACAAACTTTCCTATTATAATTTATAATTGAAAATGAAATTGCGTTGTTAAATCCTGATATTCCTGTTGTTCCTTTTAAAGCTTTTTCGTTTCATAAATCAGAGAATGAAAATTGAGTTATCTTTTATCACTAAAAGAAAAAAAAAAACTGAAGTAGTATTTATACACTGTTTAAAAAATGTACTGTATATCTAGATCTATATCCAAAACAAACCTAGCAGACACACTCAAGGATAAACTAACACACACTTTGAACACGCGTCGATCTTACTTCTGCCGCCTCGCAGTGCTAAACAGTGCCAGACGTGAAGTCATAGTTTTCACGTAACGTTGTTATCTCCCCCCTCCCTTTTTCTCTCGCGCCTCATTTCCCCCCTTCTCTCAGTCTCTCGCGACTCTTTTTTTTTTTTTTATCCTCTCGCGCTCTCGCTCGCGCGGTAAGACAATGCAGTGGGGGCTCGCGCGACACCAAGGCTAAGGATGTGGTTATTAATTAAAACGTGAACGTAGAAACGCAAGGCGGGAGAGGGAAAAGGTGATTTTGATTTTTTGGGGGGACTGGGGTGGTTTACGGGTGACCCTCACTTTTAACTGTTAATGATGCTCGGAGCTTCTGTGTTTATATCTTAGACTAGAGGATCTAGAGATCAAATTACTTTACAGAGAAACTTGAGGTGGCGCAAGACAAATTAAAATCTGCAGCCATTGTATTGGGGAAAAGATAAAGATTTGACTTCATGACGCCATCGTTTAGTCGATTATAAAAATATTATTTTTTTCTTTAGTGACTTTTTTTTCCAGGCTGGCCCCGCAGTTTGGGGGGGGGGGAATTTTTCATGGGGGAGGGGGGAACGCAGATATGACAGGGCAGCAAGTGATATAGGAGAGAGTAGCCAATAAATAGTCGTTAGAGCCAGAGCCGCCGCGTAGTATGTGGCCGCCTGCGTGCGAAATTTAAAAAATGCCGCCCCCATTTTATTTTTCAATTCATTAAGAGTTGGACACTGTACCTAGATCGCTCTGGGATTGAACTCCATTTCTGTAGAGACTGTTTCCTTTTTGTTTCTCCTTCATACTTCGTCTGCTTGTCGTCTCCCAGTCGGTGCCCCCCTCCCCCTCCTCTAAGATGTCTGTTTTTTTTTAATTTTAATTTTAACTTCGCATTTTTTTAAAAGAATGTAATGAAAAAGAAACTTACTCTTAATTATAACACAATGTTTATGTTATATTTGTCAGTTCTATTAATTTAACACTATGTATAGAATCCAAATTTAAGTAATGAAACGAGTCACTTTTTTTTTTTTCGAAATAGTGTTGCCTACATAATTTTTAAGCGTAGTAAAAGGTTCTTCCTGGAGATAGAATTGAAGATGCGGCAGGTTTCCCTTCAAAACGCCAAGGGGTTTGATTCCGGGCGGGGCTCCGGTGCTGAGCGTATTCTGGCGTTTTCAACTTCAGAAATTCTTTTTCCTGGCGTCTACAATGCCTTATCTCGCAGTAAGAAGAGATAATATATAAAAGGCCAACAGTGATGTGTTTTCTTTCAGAACACATTCAGCGTAGTTAAAATTTTAAAAAAGTCGAGGGCCATATTAAGTCTAATAATAAAGAGGTAACCCTGGCTAATAGTATTATGCGAAGTACATTCTATATAGGCCTACATATTGCGCACAGACGTTCATAATGGACGTAATCCTTTTACAAATATTCTTCTTGTTAAGTAAAACGTCTGTCACGGAACTTTTTTTTTCACACAAAAGTCGTCACTATCATGAAGTGCAATGGTCGGAAGAAATTCAATCATTTAGAGACAAACCATTAGTACTAATGTCATTTTACTAATATTCAAATACATTACGCTGAAAATACAACATTTTTTTCGCCGCCCCCTCCCCTTGTTTGTTGGCTTGTTGCCACTCACGGCCAGTACAACTGACACCAATGTGGGCGTTTTATATTTTTAATAAATAATCTTTACATAACATCAACAAACTTCTTAGGTGAACGAAAACTCAATAGAATTGTTATTACAATATTCATAGATTTAACTTGAGATTAAATCTAGATCTAATAGTAATGAAATAAACTAATATTTCAACCAAATCTAGCTCGCAAACAAAACAACGTCTTTAATTAATCTTTCAGATCTCGAGTCTGCCGTTTCACTTTTGCATTACGCTAATTTCACCATCCTCAATGCCTAACCAACAATCCATCGCCTAACCTCTTTTTACCGTCACCTAGGAAACACACACTCTATGACACCCCCCTCTCTTTGTCAGGACGTTGCGCCCCCCCCCCCTCTTACCCCCATTAGAGATTTAGATGTACTTTAAACTAGAACTTATTGTAGATCTACATCTAGACTCTTTGAATCGATCCAGAATAGTCTACTCTTAACTAGATCGAACAGCCATTAAAAAACAGTGAAAATGTTTCTAAAATTGTATTCGACTAGAAACAAATATTACAAACAGCCCGCGAAAATTCAAAGCCAGAAATGAGTCGGCGCCTATGGAAAAACCCGTGGTATTTTTTTAAAATAAAGTTTCCAAGTTTTCACAGGATAATGGAATCATTAGAATTTAGGCCTATATAAATATTTAAGTAATTTTTAAAATTATTAAACCAAACATTAAAAAAAAATAAAAGGAACCTTGGCATCATGATTTGAGAAATGAGTTAAAAGTCCAAAATAGTTCATTTGTTACATGGACAGTTTAGATGTAATTTTATTTGATATGTTTTACACCACAATGCATCCAAGACATTTTGTGTGTGTCTTGTACCTACGCCATTATTTGTTGCTGTATTTCCCTTGTAAACCCTGTCGACTACTTCTCCTCCAGGCCTCACTAAGATAAGACATCCTTCCTTTTTAAACTGTCACGGAACTTATGGAAAATATATACATAACAACGAATATTAACAAATACCCAGTCCATCGACCAGGCACAAAAATAGGTGACTGTCTCAAAGTCATTTTTATATGCCTGTATAGTACGTGAGAAGGCAGGGGGAGCCTGAGTAAGGGGCTAGATTTCAAGATTGTTAAAGTTTGTCATACGAAATAATGACATTAAATCGCGCTATTTAATATTGACGTGTCAGTTATTGATGCCTAGTTAATTGATACTGGTCATAGGTAAGGGGGTAGTTTATCTATCTATGTATCTATCTTACTATCTATTTATATTTATATCTTTATCTATATCTATCTATCTATCTATCTGTCAACAAATAATTCTATCAGCGTAAAATTCAGAGAAAGAGAGAGTTAGGTTTATAATTCGTTTATCAAACTTCTGTGTACATGTGTACAAACAGGTCTTTATATTCTGTTATCACAAACCAGCCCATATGTTCCCGAACCTTCCACTCTATTCAAACATAATCAGCTATAATTCTTCTTCTAGAGACTGACTCTAGACTGACTCTTGTAAGTACTTTAGCCCCACTATGTTTTATTTTTTTCACTATCAAACTATTCTCCAATCAGACTGACGACAATGAATATCGATCAGTGATCTAGGATTGATCTCCCAGTCTAACAAGACCAGACTAGATCTAGTTCCAGGTCAGAATGTCTTACAGGTGTCAGGTTGACATGAATCTACATGTGTGCTGTCGAGATGAAAAGTTAAGTTCTTTGTCCACACACATGTGTCTTCTGGGGGGGGGGGGGAGAGAAGGGTGTGTTACACGGCTATAAATAAAGGTGACGATACACTGTCATACAATGGCTTTGGGTAGCAGGAGCCAGTGCAGGAGTGAATAGACTAGTATTATTCATCATCATATATTTGTATCAACCATCACAATAAGCAAGAATCAGCATAACACCAAGCGATCACAAAGGGTTTATTAGTTACAATGATATAAAATAATTTTAAAATAAAAATAAATGCACACACAAACTGCAAACATACCAACATTTTAGAAGGGAGAGAACCATTAAAAATATTCAAAATATCAAAAAAATGAAGTGATGACCCTTAGAAGAAGAAAAAAATGAGCTAAGCGTGCCTGTCACGATCTCTCCCATTTTGAGATTCCATTAGCCCTTAATCTTTTAGTATTATATAATTTTAAGCAGATACATAATGACCGTAACTTAAACTTGCATAAATGATAAAATTACAATTCACATTAAGAAGGCCACTATACCATATATGGAAGTTGCCATATATGAAACAACAGTACCTTTACAATCATTGCGCAAAATACTATAAAAAAGACTAATTTCCCTTTTTCTACATCAAACATATTTAATTAATTACCACTAATATCTAATTGGTTGGCCAAATTTTTTTTTATTAATTTGTATATTGTTAGGGGACAATGAATAATTGTGCAAAACCTCAACTCGATTGGAAATCTGTGGAAGACAGGGGCGGACTGGCTATATGGGCAAATGGGCAAATGCCCGGTGGGCCGGTACCAAATGGGCCGGTCTGGTCGCGACCAAAGAAAAAAAAATTTCAATGCAGGCAATTTTTAAAAAAGTGACAGCAGCAAGACACAAAGCCCCGGACACGTTTTCTTGTTTTTTAAATTCTTATTACAGTTAATTTTGTTTGAAATTCAACAAGAATAAAAAAAATAAAAAAAAACTATACACTGTACGTATTATCATTTGCAATTTGCAAAACATTAGACCGTACTTTCTGCTATGCACGAGCGGCATGGACTGCTTTGATGTCTTCGAGGTTGTGTTTGGCCTAATCATTTTGCTGGTCGGCATGGGCCTTTGATGGCACTCCCATTTTTATTTGCTCCTTCCCTCCCCGTCTTTTAATGGTTCCAATGAAATTTAACCAAAAAAGAGGAATGAGAGAGGTTAAGTTAGAAAACGTTGATATAACGCAGAAAAAGGCGCGACAATAAACTCTTTATCAATACTTAATAGAAATTAACTTAAACACATACACAGAGCAGCGAAATTGCAAACCACCCAACCTATTCACAGCTTAATATGGGTATAAAGCTCTACTTTCTGCGATTTGAAAAGAAAAAGTAAGTTTCTTTTTGTTTATTTTTAATAACATAGAACTAAACATAGGCTACTACACTTATGGCTTACAAAAAAAAAATTAATTACAAAATAAATCTAGATCTAAATCAATTGTTATACAATTATAATTTATGGCAAACTTATGCTTAGTATGAAGTCATTAGTGATGAAAATTATTAATATAATTACAATAATTTATTATACGCTGTCATATCCGATATTAAATGAAAGGAGATTTATATGGTATTCACACGTCGCAACGGATGGCTGCGCGTTGGACTGTCAAAGTACAAACCCTGTCCGCTCCCACCCCCCTTCGTCTTGCGGGAGGTTTGGACTAAAAACTTAACTATCTTCAACTCTGAAGGAGCATCCGAAACATGTAAAACATTTTACAAACACTAAATAGCAGGGCCGGACTTAACCATTGTGGGGCCCTATGCGAAACGGATTTCGCTGGGCCAAGTTTGGGTAGGGAAGCGAATAATTTGTGAGATTTAAGTGTTTGTAATAGAAAATAAATTCGTCTATGTATTTTATTCATTCTTTACTACGTACAGAATTACTTTACGAGTCTTGCGTATAGCAAAGTTATAGAGTATATCATAATAATTCTGTTTCCTTTATAGATCACGCTCAATAGCAAGAATTACCAAATGTTTCAATCTATCTTTGAGAATTGTTGACCCCAAGTAACTCTTCATTAGTTTGAGGCGCGAGAAGCTTCTTTCACCAGACTACACAATTACGGCTAATGCATCTTACCGTTTTTATTTATCGAGCGTAGGATTGGCGTTTTCCATATTGAATGACACCCCAAAAGGACAATTTTTGTGTATATATTTCCGTATATTTTAAGGACTTTTTCGTATATTTTGCATTTTCGGGAGATTTCCAGGAGCTCCTGGTAAATCGACAGGAGGGCGCGAAAAATCTGTTTTAATTTATAAAATGGTTTAAATTTAATAATTTATACACCTTGAATTAGCTCGGGTCCTATGAAAGTGCGGATCCTTTGAAAGTGGGGGCTCACTGCGGTCGCTTAGGTTGCAGTGGCCTAAGACCGGCCATTCAAAATAGCCGGTTGACTAGTTTTAAATAATGGGTCATAGTATATTCATATACAAATCGCGTTTTTGAGAATGTACTAGGAGGAAGCAAGAGCTTTTTACATTAGGTAAGTGCCTCTCTAACCGTTCTGCTTTCTCTTATCTTTTAATGGAATGGGTTGCCTGAGTCAGCCAGGAAAACCAATGACTTAGCATATTTTCAGTCACAGATCAACATGCACGACTAGATTGACACATGAAATGCGTAAGACATAACAATATTATTTTTTGAAGAAACGTCTGTAATCTATAAGTAATACCAAAAAGCTTCAAACTCATTAGGCTGCTATTGTATTGTTTATAGTTTTCAGACTACGTGCATGTATAAATAGAATACATTATACATTATGTAATCCTACGAATGCATACATCCAGTTTTCGATGCGTTATCAAACTTTATATATTTTGTAGAGAATTAGGCTTACACCTATAATATAACACATGGGCGTAGCCTGGAGGGGAGGGTCTTCAAACCATCACTTGCCTCACACCTCATTGTCTGAAAGGGAAACTTTACTTACTGCCCCAGTGCAGCCAACTTAAGCAAACTACAGTCACCAAATTTCTTGAGCGTATCCAAAAGGGGTTTTGTGGTTTCCCTTCCCCCCTCCAATAGAAAATCTAAAGCAAAACTATAGTTACCATTTTCTACCAGTCGCTGGACACCACTGAATAGAAGATTTAGTTTTTGAATTTTTTTAGCGGAAGAGTAGCAGGCTAATTGCACTGTAGATACCTCAGAATATGCATTTTTAAAGCTTAAAATTACGGAAATAATGCTTGGTTCTGGGGCTTCGCCCTGGACCCCACTGAGGGAGCTTGCAGCGCTCCCCCGGACTCCCTAGCTGCCATATGGCGGTGTGTACTGTCTTTCCACTAATTATAGGAAGAGAGTATTCTAGGGTAGAAAAAAGCTTGAAAGAATGAAAGATCAGAATGTAATGAAGATTAATTAGATATACACACACACTAATATCTAAATATATAATATATATACATCTAATATATAAATTGCGGAGTGGGGTAAAAATCCCCCCCACCAAAAATATATGACATGCCATTTGTGGGCCGGTTTATATGGTAATGCCCGGGCCGATTTTGATACCCAGTCCGCCCCTGGTGGAAGAGACCCAATCTGGGCAAAGGACAGATAGGTATGAAGAAGGAGACGGCCAACGGATCATTCAGCAACCAATGAACAGGCCAATGTGAAGCTAAAACCAGAAGACAAATTCCTTGATGTAATAACAACTCTGGGCATTCAGTGTCCTATTCTATCAGTATAAATATCGACACTGTCATCATGGCTTTACACAGCATAAAGCTGCGCTATGGCACCCACGTAATAATGCAGTGGGTACCGAGTCACAGAGGCACGACTGGCAACATTATTGCAGACTCCTTGGCCCACCAAGGAGGGCAAATTATAATGAAAATAAAGTTGGTGCATACTGGACCTCAGAATCATTTCGTTATTACAAAGATTATATCAACTCACTCTGTCATTGCCTGTCTACCTGCTAAATAGTCTATACACGTTAGTGCTCCCACAATGCAGCCAATCTCGGATCAAGTTGAAATTTCGCACTATTATTTCTTTCACCTGACAAAACAATAATCAATTTTAAAAATAATCACATTAGTTAATTAATTATTGGTAATTAATTATTTTGTTTGTTATTGAAAAAAGGAAACAAATTGTACTTGACAGATCTGGTGGTATAAGTTCTCGGCGTTCCAGTACCACCTCATCGTGATCGTCGGGTGAACACTCCGCTCTATTGGAGTGGCCAAGAGTACTAGTTGCTTGCCGCTGATGAATGAGCAGCCGGCAAGTGTAAAAGGAAACAAAGGGGTTATGTCCAGCCCCCCCCCTGTGGGGCCCCGGGGCAACGGTGAGTAAGAGACCTAACGAAAAGCGGATAGCGCTGGACACCAACTCGAGGGTTGGTCGGGTTCTCCTGGGACTCGGCTGATTCGCGGGTCTCTCTTTGGGCAAAGACTGGGCTGACTGGCGCGGCCTTAGCGGGCTGCGTCGGGCGGACTGGTTAGCGTCCACGAACTAGGCTCTAACTAGCCCGTCTCCTGTGAGGTAGTAGAGGAACGCGCTTCCCAATAAGCAGTTTCGATACTGGGGATATCGAGCAATCCTCACACAACCACTCCTCTTGTAAGCGAGCTCTTGCCATACGGAGGTGGTGACCAGTGGTGCGGACTTCCCGCACCCAAAGATCCCGGACCCTCTTGCAGGCCCTGTGTAATAACTAAGGCCGCCAACGGTCTTCGACTTCTATGCAAACATGAATATTACACAACAAACCAGAAAACCCGGGTACAAGCAGACCCAAACAGGCTCCGTCGCGCGGGTAGTGGGCGGCAGGCCCGACAACGAAAAATCCTCTACTCCTCGCCCCGTGGTTCCGATCCGGCGGAACCTGTCGAACCACGATAAATTAGCGAAGGTTCCCCCTCTCAGGAAAAAGCCCTCTTCCCAGGCTACACTGCATTTGTTCTTCCCTCGGAAGAACGGTAGCCAAGGTGTGGCTAGCCAACCACACCAACCTGGTGATCATGTCCCGCACCAGGCCAAACCAACTATTACCACCCAAAAGGCCCAACCGACTATGACCAACGAAGCGAGGACCATCGGTCCTCCAAAACACCAACCATTACAACGGTTTGTCGCTTCCAGTCCTAAACCCTTAGGGAGCGATAAACTTAGCCAGATAAAGATACTTCAGCTCAATATCTGTGGATTAATACCCAAGATATTAGAGCTCACAAAACTCCTCCACGAGAGGGCAATAGACATCGCGCTCTTGCAGTAGACTCTGGTAGGCAAGAAACGAAGTAGCCACATCAGTGGCTACACGGCTTATAAATGTAAATGCGATGAGTGCCGTGGAATTATCACATATGTAAGAAACGGCATGACAGTTTCACAAAATCCTGGCCCTCAAAGCGGCGTACCGACGCCATCTCGCTTGATATAATCAAAGCTGGTAGAAAACTTACGGTCATTAACTGCTATAACCCGCCAAAACACGAACTTGCCATTAACCTCGGCCATTAGAATATTCTTTCTAAAACTCTATTAGCTGGGGACCTAAATGCCAAGTCTCCTGCATGGGGCTATGACACAACCGACTGCTCGGGCCAAAAAGTCCAAGAAATTCTCAACACTACGAACCTATTTTGCCTGCAAAATAAACATAGCCCGCCAACCCTCCTACACACTGGCAACGGGTCTCTGTCGAGACCTGATCTAACTATAATCTCTGCAGATCTAGAGGGTAAAACCACAATTAATGTGCTTGAGGACGTTGGAAGTGATCATAGGCCCATTGAAATCACTATTGCTCTCTCAGAGGCCAGGGGTGTAGCCACTAAACGGCCCAAAAAATGGAGCTACACTAAGGCTGACTGGCCAGCATACGGGGCGGCTGTCGACTCCGCCCTGTCGTGTATCGCGGTGGAGGAAGGGACAGTCGACTCCAAATACGGCGAAATCACTGCAGCGATTTTGGGTGCGGCTAGGAAGCATATCCCGCGGACCTATCCCGGCATACGGCATAGACCCGCCTGGTCCCGAGAATTAGATCGAATAGTCAGGGCCAGGAAACGGGCAAGGCGCAGAGCACAAAGAAAGGGGACCCCCGAATGCCGCAGGGAGTTCAATGCATTATGCCGGAAGGCCAGCGAGGTGGCCCAACGTGTACGGGCGGACCACTGGAGGGATGCCTGTGCCGGGCTGGATCTTCGGGATACTTCCAAAGCCTGGCGTCTTCTTCGCAATCTTGAGGCCAAAGATTCGGCGCGTACAGCCACCCCATTATTGTCACCCAGTGGGGATCGAGTGGCAAAAGATCAAAAAATGGCCGACTTGCTTAATAAATATTTCGCTTCGATAAGCAAGTCCGATAAGAAGACAGCAACATCTATAGCCCTCAACAAGGAGCGTAAAAGACTCGAGAGGGAGCCGGATGGGTCGGAAGACCTGGACACGTGCAATGCGCCCTTCTGCCGTGCTGAGCTGGACAGAGCGATAGCTAAGTGCAAAAACAGAAAAGCTCCGGGGCCAGACAAGGTTACTCCTGAGATGGTAAAACACCTCGGGGGTATTGCGAAAGACAAGCTCCTTGAGTTTGCGAATCGGACCTGGGTAGAGTCCAGACTACCAAGGGCCTGGCGCTGTGCTACCATTGTTCCAATACTAAAAAAGGGCAAAGACGCGACTAACGTTGAGTGCTACAGACCCATATCCCTGACCTCCACTATCGGCAAGATAGTAGAACGGATGGTCAGCGAGCGACTCGTGTGGAGCTTTGAGAGTGCCGGTATCCTAGCGCCAGAGCAGGCTGGCTTTAGGGCAGGCTTGAGCCCGATCGACCAGGTCACAGTTTTCATGCAGGAGGTGGCCGATGGGTTCCAGAGGTCCGAGAGCACATATGCAGTATTTATAGACCTAAAACAGGCTTATGACCGGGTGTGGAAGCAAGGCCTCTATCTTAAGCTTTGAGCCATGGGCGTACACGGGCGGACCTATAACTGGATAAAACAGTTCCTAACTGAGAGGAAAACACGAACGCAGTTCCAGTACTCTCTAAGTGGGGAAAACACCCCAATCAGAGGGTTACCCCAGGGATCCGCCCTCTCATGTATCCTTTTCATTGCCTATCTTAACGATTTGCCCAGCTCACTCCGATGTCGCAAACTGCTATATGCTGATGATATTGTCCTCTGGTCAACCGGGAAGAAAGCTGACCAACTACAGGCAGCATTACAAGCCGATCTCCATACCATCTCCTCGTATTGTTCAAAATGGCAGATACGAATTAACGTTGCAAAAACGACCTGGTGCCTGTTCAGCCTGGGAATCGACATTCTTGAGGCCCCATTCGAGCTCCAACTCGGTGGGCTGCGACTCCAACGTGAAAACACACCAAAATATCTAGGAGTCACCCAGAAAGAAAGCTCTCAATGCACTTGCACATCCAGGACGTTGAAAGAAAGGCCTCGGAGAAATTAGGGTTACTCAGAAGCTAGCCAGTACCAAGTGGGGCGCCCGAGCTGACATGCTCCGCACACTGTACACGGGGGCTGTCAGATCCCAAATCGAGTACAGCCTGCCCGTGCAGGTGTACGCAAGCAAGACGGCCCTCGAATCACTCGATCGTGTACAGGCCCAGGCTCTCAGATTCATTTGCGGCACCTATAGAACGAGCCCAACTTCCGCTGCAGAAATCATGTCCAACGTGGCTCCTCTCAGCCTGAGGAGAGAGCGCGCCGTGCTCACGGCCCTGGAACGCTACAAAAGGGGCGAACCAGGGCTACCGACCCATACATTAGTCACTCGGTGGAGAGTTAAAAACAGGATAAAACGGACATCATTTATGCACTGCGCAACAAATTTGAGTGCTCAAGCTGGCCTCTCCACTGACCGGGTCCCAATCCGACGGATAAGCACGTGCCCGCCCTGGAGGAGACAGCCCATCCCTCCCATAAATCTAACCATACACGGGTTGGAGGGGGCCACAAAACGACACACACACCCGGATTTACTAAAAAAAATGGCAATGGACACATTAAAGACCTACCCGGCCAACGCCATTTACTGTTATACAGACGGGTCGGTCATGAATTACCCCGTAAGAGCTGGGTATGGGGCCTATATCTGTTACCCAGACCACGAACCAGACAAGCTTTCAGGCACATGCGGCCTCGCTGTATGTAGCTTTGATGCTGAATTAACGGCGATAACCAACACACTCAATTACCTGCTCCAAAACTGGCGTGAAAAGATAACCGTTGCGACAACCGTTGTAATGGTTACCGATTCCCAGTCCTGCTTCCAAGCCATGGCTGGCTTAGGGGGAAAGTCCAAACTGGTGGAAGAGGCATTAGGCGCCGCCAATAACATCCGCCTATTTATTGGAGCTGTCATCTTTATGCAATGGGTGCCCTCGCACTGCGGCGTGAGGGGCAATGCCGTGGCTGACGCTCTAGCTCGAGAAGGAGCGCTGGCCGTGCCCACTTTCGAATCACCAAGTACGTTTCAACAGGCTACCACAGTTATACGAGAGTGGGTACATGAAAAGTGGTTGAAATCCTGGGATGACTCCAACACTGCCAGGGGAGTCTGGCAGCACATGCGTCGCCCAGATCGAGAGGACCCGTGGTGGAGGCTAAAAAGGTCGGAACAAACAACAATAGCGCAGTGGCGCACGGGACACTGCCCCATAGGTGCGTATTTCGCCCGGTTCCGACCAAATTTTGATGCCCGTTGCCGACCCTGCGGGGAATCAGAAGAGACGGTGGCGCATGTCTTGCAAGAGTGTCCGCAGCTCAGCGAGCTGCGGGAAGACGTATCCAGTGGTTCACTATGTTTGTATGGAAGCTATGAGGCACTACGCCAAACAGCAGAGTTCCTTACCAGGGCACTACGGGAGTCCTAGGTCTCCCTGCCTTGTCACCAATTGGAGTTCATCATGGTATAAGTTGAATTAGTCACCTTCTGGAGGCTCTTTTATGCATTTAAATATAGATCACGGTAACATTCACACAGATATCCCTCTTTTCCCCCTCCCCTCCCTTTCCCAGCTGAAAGGATCATAGAGTACTGAGAAAGATAAAAGCATGAAATTGAACTAAACAAAAACAATTGGTACAAATATTTTTAATCGCACATATTTATTTTTGTTAGTGTACATTTCTAGATCAATAAATTTTTTTATTTACATGACTGATCCAAACTGATTAATACAATTAAACCTTTATATAAGTTGGTTGTTGTTATTGTTGTTGTTTTTTTGTTGTTGTTTTTTTTTATGTATTTTTCTTTTCTTTTTCTTGTTCTATTATGGTTTTAATTATATTTTTAATTATCTTTGTCTTTTCTCAATCACAAGAAATTGAACTAAAATCTACACTTCACTTTATTTATTTTGTATATTGCAACAATTTGGAAAGGATTTCTGAATCTTCGTCTGTCTTCATTTTGATGATCATTAGATTGCAGCTCATTTAATTCATTAAAAACATTTTGGGGGTGATTTGTTTTCCCTTCGCACAGCTCTAACACCTGCTCAGGTGAGATAAAAGTAAATTGCTACATTCGTACGCTTTCACTCGCACGCACACACATACCTCTAGAGTCACCAAGGAAACACGTAAAAACTGGGGCTAGGGGGATGGGTCTGGGTGCCGCCAGGGGCAAACATCTTGTCCAAGAAATTGCTAGCCAGATAGAACGTAAAATGACGTTCGGTGCTTTCTAGCAGGCGGCTTAGTATGATTCTCTCGAGAATAGCTTCCTACTTTCTAGCAGGCGGCTTAGTTTGACTCTCTCAAGGAGAATAGCTTCCTACTTTCTAGCAGGCGGCTTAGTTTGACTCTCTCAAGGAGAATAGCTTCCTACTTTCTAGCAGGCGGCTTAGTTTGACTCTCTCAAGGAGAATAGCTTCCTACTTTCTAGCAGGCGGCTTAGTATGACTCTCTCAAGGAGAATAGCTTCCTTCTTTCTAGCAGGCGGCTTAGTATGACTCTCTCAAGGAGAATAGCTTCCTACTTTCTAGCAGGCGGCTTAGTATGACTCTCTCAAGGAGAATAGCTTCCTTCTTTCTAGCAGGCGGCTTAGTATGACACTCTCAAGAAGAATAGCTTCCTACTTTCTAGCAGGCGGCTTAGTATGACACTCTCAAGGAGAATAGCTTCCTTCTTTCTAGCAGGCGGCTTAGTTTGACTCTCTCAAGGAGAATAGCTTCCTACTTTCTAGCAGGCGGCTTAGTATGACTCTCTCAAGGAGAATAGCTTCCTAATTTCTAGCAGGCGGCTAAGTATGACTCTCTCAAGAAGAATAGCTTCCTACTTTTTGGATTAGAAGAGAAACTAGAAAAAGGGAGGTACTTTAAACAGAAAAACTTGGGAACCTTTGTCTTGCTGAGAATGTCTTTTTTTAAAAAATCTTTTCATTTATTTTTATTTTATAAATCTCGTCAGGATCGGTGCGGAATTTGACTTTAAAACAAAAAGAGAAAAAGTAAAACAATGCACCTGCAGATACGATTCTGAAAATGTCAGTATCGACATGAGTCCATTTTTACAAAGCTTATATTAGTTCTGGCTGTCTGGCCAAATGATCGTACGCCATATTTCTCCGAAGCCCAATCTGGGATCAGGCTGAAATTTTGCACAATTATTTCTTTTCTTTCAACACAAGAATCAATTTTTAAAAAATTAACCAATTATTTAATAAACTATTGGTAATAAATTACTTTCAGAGGCGTTGCTAGGGTGGGGGGAGGGAGGGGGAGAATGTGAAAATCCCCCGGGTCCCCTCTTGAAAAAAGGGGGGCTAATTAGTGCTTTTTACATTAAATATGAAATATTACGCAAAATGCAGGGGCCCCAAAGAGGTAAAGCACCCCCACCCCATCATGGCAAATTCCTGTATACGCCACTGATTACTTTGTTTGGTATCTCAAACAAGGGAAAGAAATAGTACTTGACCGAAGTGGGTGTGGGCTAAATTAGTCCCCTTTCCAAGGGAAAGAAATAGTATTTGACTGAATTGGTTTTATAAGCTGAATTAGTCCCTTTATAGATTGTCTGCTGAGGTTTATTTCAAATTTAATTACATGACTTATCCAAACGTATTGATACACTAATATATATATAAGCTTTTGTTTTTTAAGAATTTTTTTTATTTTGCTTGTTAACTCTTTCAAAAGGAGAGCTTTCTTTAGACCCTTTCATTCACTAATTCAATTCTACTACATCCTTTATATAACATAATGTTACTAGATTTGTTGTTTTAGATGCATATTGTACGGTATATGATGAGGAGGTTAATCTTAGGACTCAATACCAAATTATTTGCAAGAGATACTCGTTTACGTACAGGAATGACAGAGATCCTCATTGCGAAGTAAACTGTGTAATCCTTGAAATAGAATTCTTCATGGTAGGCATCCCCATCGTTTTGTTATGACCCTATGGCGAACTGGAAGTCGACCAGAGCGTTGCATGAGGTTTGCGGGACATGTTCTCCAACAAAATGAATTGCGCATACCAAGAGTTGCGATGACATCGTGGTCATAACGAGGAAAGCGCAAACAGGGACGTCCTCGTATAAATTGGCGCCACGCTTTCATGGAGGACCTCAGAGCAGTGGACACCAGGTGGGAAGAGGCTTCAGACATTGACAGTGACAGATCTTTGTGGAGGCAGCTTGTATCTGTATCTGTAATTTGGCATGTATGTATAATATCTGACTGATGGAGCAAGTGCTTAATTGTTTTACAGTTAAACGTATTAGGTCGTTAAATTGTTATTTTTTTAAACAAAGCTTATATCAACTCACTCTGTCTGTTTGTGTGTATGTCTTTGTGTCTGTCTGTCTGGCCAAACGTTTCTACACGTTATTTCTCAGGCACACAATTTCGAAACAAGCTGAAATGTTCACTTTTTTTTCTTTTACCTGACAAAAAAACAGCCCATTAGTCAATTAGCTATTGGTAATAAATTGCTTTGTTTAGTGTATCAAACAAGGGAAAGAAATTGTACTTGACTGAAGTGGTGGTATAAGCTGAATTAGTCTCCGTTATAGTCTGAGGCTTATTACAAATTTAATTACATGACTGATTCAAATAATTGATAAACTTAGTAACAGCTTTGTTTTTTTTTAAAGCATTTTATTTTATTTTGCTTGTTTTGTTCTAGTCGATGTACTCGATTCCAACTAGGGATCGAACCTTCAACTAATCACTCATGTGAAATGGTATGTTTATAGAGATAGGTTGGTCGGGTTGCTCGACCCCCCCCCCCCAGCTTTCTTAGTCCAAGATAGGTGTGTATTTGCGTCTGTGTATGTGTGTGTGTGACGGGTCTTACTGTGAGTACGACATAGTGAAAGTAATGCAACACTTCAGACATGCATTGATAAAAATCTATAGAAAGAAGGTAAAAACAAAATATTTCAACAGTTTCACCTGTTTGGGGAATAAGTGCACAAACTCCACGACTTGTTGTTCAGCAGATTTGTATTTCTCGTCTATTCACCTTTTAGTACAGGGTGCCTCCCCCCCCCCCCCAGCCCGCTTTTCTTTCATTGAAACCTTGCATAGGTGGATAGCATAAGTTCTGTGTGGCACAGGATTCCTTTATCCTATATTTGATCCAGGCAGTACTCTCTCTCTCTCTCTCCTGCATCAACTTACCTCCTGGGGTACAGCCCACCGATATTTTGGAAAACGCTGGTGTATCGAAACAAAACTGAGAACCAGTAGAGTCCAAAGTAGACTACGGTTTACTTTTATTTGTATACAAGGTCGGGCGCTTCAGAATTAGACTTTACCCTTTTGGTTATATTTAGCTTTATCTGGGAAGGGAGATGACTGACTACAAAGGTCAGGTAACTCTAGGGTGGAAGTCACTTGCTAGAACAATAGTGCGATAATGAATGTAACAAATCAATTTTTTTTTATACTCCAGCACTGGCATCCTAATTCTGCTAAGAGGTTGTTGATAATTTCGACAATCTAAAAACCCTCGCAAGCTTAGAGTAGTAAGAGGAATACTGTGGTTTTGGCTTAAAACAATTTTAGATCTAAGAGTAGACTCATAATCGTGAAGCGGTATAGAAATGTGAGGCGCACATACTACTTATTAGATTTACAAAATAAATATAAACAGAGGCCTATAATGGAAGATGCCACAAATATAGGCCTACACTCATAGATAACTACATACACACATAGGTTACAAATAGATCAGGTTCTAGATAGTTCGATCACACAAATTTAGCTCATTTTATATTTCTATTCAAGCTCACACAGTTTGCCCGTCAAAAAAAAAAAAAAAGTAGTAGGCCTAAATGAGCGCACGTGATCTAGAATGCACTCAAGCGTGTCACTTCCTAATGCTCCTTGCCCAATAAAATGTTTATCTTCGCAGACGTTTGATCTAAGACAAGAAACAGGAAAAACAGACGAAGAAAATGGCGGTTGTTGAGGCGTTGTTGGTAAATAGTTTACTGTTAGTCAGCACTGGATCGCGTCAATCAGCCTTGTTTCGTTTACACACAGGGCAAAGACTTGAATCGGACTTACTGAAAGTAAATTATGCACTCTCATTTCTCTAATTGCCGCACCTGGCATACTGCTTTGAGCTTTTGCAGTATTTGAATTACAAAGGTCAGAATTAGTTACCTGAAGGAAATAAATAAGTAGCCTATATTATAGGCCTATGTTATTATTAACATTTTTCATTATTTATTTAGGTAGTAAAGAACATTCTTTTATTATTTTTTTTCTACACTAGAGCAAAGATTGTTGTAAGGTTTGTTTCGCTTCATTTCAAAAGACGGATAGGCTACATTTGATTACAAAGCTTTGATTAATTTGATTATCAACGGACTCTGTCCGTCTGTCTGGTATACATCTTGTCCACGTTATTTCTCCCATTTCCGATTCTCGGATCAAGATGAAACGTTGCACCATTATTCATTTGCCGTTACAAAACATGAACCAATCGAAAAATTGACAAATTATTTTATGAATTAGTCGTAGTTCATTGATTTTTTTTTTTTTACATAGACACAGTACTAGTTAAGGGGAGATAACTATGTTTTATATAGAGACAGTACTAGCTAAGGGGAGATAACCATTGTGCATAGAATTAGGTCGAAATTTGAAACTAACAATAATTAACTATAACCCTTCTATTTTCATAAGGACTTCTCTAGCTGAGTGGATAGTATTACGATGTGCTTATGAAAATAAGTTTTATTGTTAATTTATTGTTCTACCAAGAAGGCTTAAGCCCACGAGCTCGAATGGACCTCATTCACCAATCGTAAACAAACAACATTTAGTCACGTGATCTTAGTGATATAACAATGAAAAGAACTGTCACGTGACAACCGTCATAACTTCAACATGAGATCGTAAATTATATAGAAGAGATAAAGCACCACGTGGCTAAATGTTGTTTGTTTACGATTGGTAAATGAGGTCCATTGTATTCGAGCAAATTTTTAAAAAAAAATTGATTTTGAAAAGTTATCACGGAAACCTTCTCACGGATAGCCTCCCCTCCCCACATCTTGTTCATAAAAGTGATTAGACCATAACGCATTGAGCGTGCGAAAAGAATTAAATTGCGCTAAACAAACACAATAGTAAAAATTTTGCCAATCACACAAATTTGTTATTATTTTGGATCTAATACAAATTAATTACACGATTGAGTGGAAATAATTCATACAATTACACTTAATATTGGCTTTTTTAAAAAGTATTGTTTCATATTTTCATATTTCTATTGCTTTTAAGACCGGGGGGGGGGGGGGGGGGGGGGGAGTTAGTGCATGATGACTATGGTGAACACCTCAGTGCATGATGACAATGGTGTACACCTCAGTGCATGATGACAATGGTGTACACCTCAGTGCATGATGATAGTGGTGTACACCTCAGTGCATGATGAAAGTGGTGTACACCTCAGTGCATTAGGACCATGGTGTACACCTCAGTGCATTAGGACAATGGTGTACACCTCAGTGCATGGTGACAATGGTGTACACCTCAGTGCATGGTGACAATGGTGTACACCTCAGTGCATTAGGACAATGGTGTACACCTCAGTGCATGGTGACAATGGTGTACACCTCAGTGCATGATGACAGTGCAAGGAGTGAAGAAGCCAAACACTACAACAAAACATTCTTATGTTGAAATATTTATTCATGGAATGTTATCACATAATGCCAATATCAACCAGTTCAAGTTGGTGTAATGTACAATGTTGTCAATGAATAAAGCAAAGTTGAACCTATCAATGACATTACAAAAAACAAACATACTTCAAAGAAAAATAATACAGAATCCAATTTCTAGACAGTTTCAATCATTAAGCAAACAGATTGGAAACAAACTGCACTTTTGAAGTCCAGTGGTTGAAACAGTCAATTGTTAGGTGTTTACTTAACTACTTTACATATAAAAAAAAAATTAAAATCAAATCAGATTTTGTTGCAAGTTTCCCATGTTGTTGTTTTTTTTCTTTTTTTGGAGGAATTCATATCCTCCTATATGTTAACTAATTTATTTTTTTTAAACTAAGTTAACAATAGAGCTTTGTATGTTCAGTGTAATTGCAAGCACTTGCAAAACTAAACTTCAACAATGAAAAATATAACTTTTTTTTGTTCAAGATGGAACAGGATTGCCTTGAGATAATGAAATCTGGTTCTATTTCATTACATACAAGATCATTTGATCTAATTGATACTCCAGTGGGGAAATAGATTCATTCTTTATCTTGATTAAAGCAGAAGCAGATCTACATGGACTAAATGAAGGATGAGTGAATTTAAAGACTATAAGTGAAAGTAGAGCATTCAACAAAGACTAACTGGAAATGTCTTGCTACTTTTCACACCAATGTTCTTGCAATCCACTTGTTATGATACAATCAAGAGACACAAATCTTTACAAAGGGAATAGAATAAAGGTGCAGAACTTTTTCCCTTAAAAGTGGCCTAAAGATCTATCAGTATTTTAAAGAACTTTTGTTATTCTGTGTAGGAATGACTGAGTCATAGAGAATTTAGGAAACACTGTATTCCATAAATCTAACATGATTTTAAAATGACAAATGACATCTACACAAATGTCCATGAGCCGACATTGTTTTCTATAAGAAATAAAAAGAACAACAACAATGACACAACTCTCCAAACCTTACATTGAATTCAGAGATTGCAAAACCTGAACAGACCAAAATGGATGATGATGGAATAAATGTACTCTAACATTTTTTAAAATCACTTAAGATAACTCACAGAAAAAAAAAACTGAAACTAGAGACACAGCACTAATGAATTTATCAAACTGAAACACCGAAATTGGTAAGGACATTTTGAAGTATGTCTTAAAAAACATAGAAGCTTGATGTAAAAAGGCAGAGCACAAGTTAATTAATGACAGGTCAATGAAACTACAAAACAAAGTTCTGAGCGGGGCAGGAAACAGGGGCCATGCAACTCTGTCAAGCAGAAACAAAGTATCAGGTAAAACAACCACTCCACCACCCAAATTTCTAAAAACCTATCTTTTTGATTGATAATGTTCGCCAGTTCAACACTTTGTCGCCCATAGATCACATGACCCACCAAGTCTCACCCATACTTTCCAATATCCATTTTCACCAACAAGCCAAGACAAATAGCTATTAGGCTTTCATCAGGACAAACAAATGGCTCATTTTCAATTGTAAAGCTTTCAACAGAGCTACAGGACAGCATGAAGACAGAGAAGCTTCAGTGTTGACATCCTCAAGAAGAGTTCAACAGTCTTTCACCATCAGAAAGCATTGTGAGAAAACCACATGAAGATAGGGAGAGTTTAAAAAGTGGGTGAGTCACTCTCAAACTGAGCAACAAGCCAAAATGCTTTGTGTACAACCAACAATGCCACATATTTTGGTCACCAAATGCATACAAATATAACAATTTCACAAGAAAAACATATATATATATATATACTTAAAAAAAAAAAACAAAGCTTATATATACTAAGTGTAATTGTATCTGGATCCATTAGTTTGGATGTCTTGTAATTATATGTATTTTCGACCTAGACATAATAAGTCTGTGCGATAGAAATATTTGTACCAATGGTCTTGGTTTAGATTTCACCTATGACCCTAACATTGGTCTGGGTAAAGGGGGAGGCAAGAAGGGTGTACAATGCTAAATGTTCATATTATCGTTTTTTAAATGCATAAAAAAAATGTTCACTCAGGGCTCAGGATTCCTGAAGGGGACTAATTCAGCTTACACTACCACATCTGTCAAGTACAATTTCTTTCCCATCTTCAAGATACCAAGCAGAATAATTAATTACCAATTGTTAATTAACTAACTGTTTAATTATTTTTTAAGGATTCTTGTTTTTTCAGGCAAAAGAAATAAATGTGCTAAATTTCAGCTTAATACAAAAATTGGGTGTGGGAGAAATAACTGTACAAACTTTTACCATACAGACAGACAAAGTGAGTTGATATAAGCTTTGTAATAATTGACAAGAAGTTATTATGTTACAAAAACATGTTCAACACACATCTCAAAATATTCAAAGTTGTACACAATGTTGAACAAAAAGGTTTGGCAAAAACTTGTTTTGTTTACTGAAATTTATTGGCAACCTTGAGCCATTGTTGGATCATGGCATTGTTAAAGGTAAGTGGTTCTACAGAGTTAAGAAAATAGTCTGTGTCCTTAGATTAATCTGTCATGAAAAAAAATTGTTCCTTTATTGCACATGTCAAGCAACAACAAAACTTTCAGTCAGCCAAAGAATGAAGGTGCATGGTGGAGGGTCTTATGTTTGACTTGCTTGTCAGTGTGTGGTGGAGGGTCCAATGTTTGACTTGTTTGTCTGTTTGTGGTGGAGGGCCTTATGTTTGACTTGTTTGTCAGTGTGTGGTGGAGGGTCCTATGTTTGACTTGTTTGTCAGTGTGTGGTGGAGAGTCCAATGTTTGACTTGTTTGTCAGTGTGTGGTGGAGGGTCCTATGTTTGACTTGTTTGTCAGTGTGTGGTGAGGGTCCAATGTTGAAATTGTTTGTCAAGTGTGTGGTGGAGGGTCCAATGTTGAAATTGTTTGTCAGTGTATGGTGGAGGGCCTTATGTTTGACTTGTTTGTCAGTGTGTGGTGGAGGGTCCTATGTTTGACTTGTTTGTCAGTGTGTGGTGGAGAGTCCAATGTTTGACTTGTTTGTCAGTGTGTGGTGGAGGGTCCTATGTTTGACTTGTTTGTCAGTGTGTGGTGAGGGTCCAATGTTGAAATTGTTTGTCAAGTGTGTGGTGGAGGGTCCAATGTTGAAATTGTTTGTACGTGTGTGGTGGATGGTCCAATGTTGAAATTGTTTGTCAAGTGGGTGGTGAAGGGTCCAATGGTTGACAATTCTTAGTAAAGGCCCTGTCAAGAGAAACCTAAGAGGAAAGAATTGGGGCAAGGGGAATTGACCTCATGTCTTGATAATCACATTTGTTAGGGTCCATGTGAACTTAAACTGCTAATCAAATCATATATTACATTGAAAACAAAAATTTTATTTTAGACTATTGCAAGGGCTTGGATAATTTTAAGTCGACTCTAAACAACTGCTTTTTTTTTTTTTTAAATTGTTCTCATGCTCCCAGTTAGTACTATCAAAATTTTAGTTAAGAATCAAATAAAAAACAAACATAAAGCAAGTAATGTGTTTTAAATGTCCCTGTTTCAATTCTAGGAAATACATAATATGACTATCTGGTAAAAAATATGGATTATAAAACATCCACTTTGTTAGCTTGGGGGAAGGGGGAATCTTCCCTTTACACAACAATATGGTTTTTGTTCTTCACAGATTTGTTTTATATTGTAATAATAGCAATGATATACAGGCTTGAGTCTGCCTCTGAAAACTAGTCCAGACATACACAATAAGAGGATGATCTATTGATAGGAGGATGATAGGCAATACACTAGACACAAAGTAACTTCTTTTGGAAAAAAGAAAAAAAGTAATTTGATAGTTCAAAAAGATGAAACCACAAAGATGTAGTAAGGCCAACATTTTCATTGGGTGGTAAAAATCTACCAACGCCAGAGACTGATCATAACTACCAAATAGATGGTACTAAGATCCATCAATACTCAGTGAAAGAATGAAAAGAGAAGTATAATGTGGTTCAATATAAAATGTGTGCTTACTAAACTACATACATAGTACATACATAAAGGCAGCACTAAGGACCACATTTTTAATGAGAGAAAAGAGTGAATGAAATATTTATAAAACAAAAAGGTGCCTCTGATCAGAAAGATGTTGTTTTTTTTTTCCTCTCCATGATCTAGGGGTTACTTTGCTTAGCACTGTGTTGCTGCTCGGCAGAGTTGTCGTTCCTGAGGGTCACTGTTTCAAGCCTTTTTTCATTATAGTCTGCCTCAATATATGTAATAGGTATGCATCATTTGTTGATTCAGAACTTTGTATTAACCAACACTACAGTAGAGAGTTCTACTTAGGAGCCAGATTTGTATCTATAATTATAAACACTTTCTCTCACTTCAAGTGAGTTTGAAAACAACTTTTCTTGACTACTACTAACAAAATTTACTGGTTGAAAACTTGTTTTGAAGGTGTTAAACACTAACACAAACCAAATATTAAACCAATATACTAATAATTGGAAGCAACAACAAGTCCCTTCATTTGTTCATTGTTATCAACATTTAATACATAAATCTTTTGGCTAGGACAATTGCATCATATTAAAAGTTCTCTTTCTTTCCAGCTCCATGAATAATTCAAATTTTATGTGTTGCCTGTACTAGCCACAAGTACCAAGAATTTCCCTCTCTCTTTTAATATCTGACTTTAGAACAGCAAGCAACAAGGACTACATCTACACTATTAGTGAATTGTTCCCTATGTATTGTTCTTGTCTAATACCGGTACTCTGCTTTTGTTAACATTCAATATCCCAGCCCCCATACAGAAAAGCAAACATACAAATTTTTCATTTTGTTTAAGAAAAATAATCTACATTTTACTCTGTGACATTTTATGTTTCTAATGTAAATCTTCCCTTGCCACTTCTCATAAGACTAAACACAGGCCTATCCTTGTGCTACGAAATTGTCCACTGGCATAATATTGACTTTGAATACAAATATTTGTCTAAAAATGATAAAGCTCAAAAAAAAAGTTTCAATGGTTAGTTCTTTTCACAATTTTCAATCTAACTTACACAAACTGAATGCAAAAGATTTAAAAAACTGTCTTTTGATACAAACCAATATCCAGAATCATTCTTGCAAGTTCACCAAAACTGACAAAAAGTCTCAGTGAAATTTAGCTCTTTAAATGTGATCGCCATTTGAGAAAAGTGAAGGAAAAAAATACAGTGAAAATAGTTAAAACATGGAAACAAACGACAAAAAAACAAAAAAATGTATTTTACATCATCTTCCTGGTCCAGGTATCACAAATACTTTGCAAAATTATGTTTGAGTGAAGTGTCGTCTTAACATCGAGGGTTTGAATAAATCTGAGCCGAGAGTTTACCCACTTGGTCAGGTTGCCTAGCTACGACACTGAAAGCACCATCCCATTGACAAAAAAAAAGCACATTCAAAAGCTAGCGATTAAAACAATAAATAAGTGGAAATGACAATGACTTTATAATGGATTATATCACCTTAAGTTTTGTGACCTGTGATCCTGACACAAAGTTATAATGCTGTCAGTTGATTTATTTACACTGGGAATTCTTTGGGCCCTTGTCAGTTTATCCATAGCATCCATTGTATTGAAAACCTTTAACTGGAAACCTTCTTATCTTGTAATGATTATGTAAAAATAATGAGGTCAAGTACTTTAAGTGGAAACCTAATGTTTAAAACTATTTTCATTTGTAACCAAGCTTGTTTTTTTTTAAGAAAGTACATTTATATATACCGCATCACCTAATGCAGCTCTCATTATTAAAAAATCAAAAAAATGATTTGACCTCTTCAATGTAAATAATCCAAAGCAGCAGGTGTTGTAAGCTATCCACATAATATCCAGTACTTCACAACAGTCAGGACTTATGAATGTTAAAAATGGTTTCTGAAAAATCCTAACAATTTTGTATTGTGCTGTAATAACTTAAATACCAGGACCCAATAATGAATTATTCTTAAATAATCACATTACAAAAATTGTTTCCAAATTCAATCGACTGTCCTATCAGGCCCCTCACAGAGGTCACCCTCATCATAAGATAAACTTTGTGTGTACAGATTGTCATTGGTTGCCGCAGACACACTTAGCACTGACCTTTGTCTCTCATCAGAATGTACTAGCTCTTGGTCGGATTCGCAGGTATCACCTTGAGGACTTGATGATCCATTCGGAGAAGCAGAAAGTTTCTGCTGTGGAGGGGGGTGCTTAATAAGTTTGAAACTTGTCACTTGGTCACCGCTTAGCAGTGAAGATGATGAAGTGTTGGCCTTTGCGGATGAACCTGGGTGGAGACTGTCACCAAGTTCGCCAGAGTGGTTGAGGCGGTCACTTAAGAGCTTGTTGAACTCTTCCACCACAGGCTGATTGATAACCTTAAAGAAGTGGTCATCTGATGGCTGGAAAAGTTCTTCAGTTTCATCTTCTTCACTGATAGTTCTTCCAACCTGACTTGCATTTCTGGCAAAATCAGAATTAGACTCCTTAAATCCATTTATAGATTTAGAATGAAACCCATCAGAGAAATCCATACGTGGTTTAAAAACTTTGCTATCAATCTGCTGGTCAGAATAGCCCAAGTCAAGTGACGAACTGAAAGCACTGCTGTCGAAATTCATAAAACTGTTTTCTCTTTTATACAGGGACACATCTAACACTGGGGGTCTTGGCAATCCATCTGTGGTGTCCGCTTCCAATGTCAAGTCTTTCCTCATGTTGCTAGACGCACTGCTACTTGGAGCTTGACTTCTGCGGCTGGCAGGTGACTCTCCAATACTGTTGGTCTGAGGAGACTGCAATCCTAGTCCATGCTGGTCTAGTGAAGGACTCCTGTAAAACAGTTTAACATGAAACAACTTTCAACTGTTCGCCAATCAGGAAAATGAAATATAGTTTTTGTTAGACTAGCATAAAATAAAGCAATGAATAATTTTACTAAATAACATGTCATGATTTATCAACAAACACAATATATGTGGGTGTTATATAGTTATTATTATTGCTAATTAATAACAACTAGATAATTTCTTTTTTAAATTTTCAACTTTGTGTTTTTATTGGTAATGATAAAGAATAATGGACAGACACAATGATACGAAAACATACGAAAAAAAAAGTTGGGGGTTCCCTATGAAAAAACAAAAACTTAGAAAGAACAAAAGAGTAAATCCTCAAACTTCAAATAAACCCTTTCAAATGAAAGACAGCCACTTACAAGCGAACACCAAGTCTCTGTTCCAGTAATGACTTCAGGTTGGGTAAGGTCTGCCGTAGATCAGTGGTGCCAAGACCACAATAAAATCTTAACTGTCAAATAAAAAGACAACAGATTAGAACTATCCATACCATTGACATCATAGTGAGTACTTGTGGAGGCTTAACCTGTAATATGGACACTCCACTCTGACATTATGAAATAGTGACTGCAATTAAGGCTGAGTATTCATACGAAAAGGTTTGTAAGGAAGAATTGGTATAGTTGCTTTTCAGAAAATAAATTAGAAGCATTTAGCCAGTTCTTGAGATTTCATGAGTAAAAATAAAAGAGTCAACCAAAGAAAATCAATTGGACACAACTACTCTGGACACAACTACTCTGAACACAACTTGATTACCTGGCTAATATTTTTATTGAGCAGAAATACAGCATAATTGTACTGAAACTTTTCTTTGCCTTTGCCATACAGTGGAAATCTGAAATAGGAACAAAGAAAACCAAGAGGCAATGAGAAATTGTCATTCAATTTTTGATAGATATGGTTATGACTATCTCTTCTCATCAGGCCTTCTTTAACCATTGCTAAGCACAACACATCTAACTAAAGAACTTGACAAGAGTTCCAAAATAATCTGGTACTTTAGTACTGTCCCTTGTCAGCAGCTGACCCGTGTCATTTGCCTGAGTCAGTAGTTCACACAATACAGTTACAACAATACTATTTTTTTTAAATCTTTCAATCCATGACATAAAAAGGTTTCAATGTAGACACAATTCAAAAACTGTAAGAAATGTTATTTTTTCATATAATTCTTTTTTGGAAGTAAACTATTAAAATGAAACCTCTGAGACTATCTTTCCTAGAAATATGTTTGGTCAGCCTAAATCAGGCAATAAACACATGAAAGATTTTGCAAAGAAAAATGTTCCATTTGCCTAATTTGAATCATAGACATTTATTCTATAAGAATATATATACTTTTTTGATGAACCACCCAGACCTTGATATATTTTTCTGCCCTGAAACCATGTAGACAAAAAAAGCTACAACCAAGTCCAGGACTTGACAGCATATTCTTGTTGCCTGGAACTTCTTTCTTTCCTATAAAAAAAAAACAACCAACCACTGTAGAATGTTTGTTTGTAAAATGTTTTACATGTTTTGGATGTTCCTTCAGAGTTAAAGATAGTTTACTTCCTAATCCAAACCTCCCGCAGGACGACGGGGGATGGGAGCGGGCAGGGTTTGAACAACAGACCATCAATAAATCTGAACGATAGTCCAGCGCGCAGACTGCTCGACCAGGCGGCCACCTGTACAGTGGTATCACTGAAATACAGAGAACTGAACTTACAAAAAATTTCATTTGCTGCCTAGATAGGATTTACCACAACTTGTAGAAACTGTAGAAATACAACAGGCCTAGGGAAACAATTTGTTGGAAAAGGCAACATGGTCTAATGACAAACTATCTTCACACTGTGTACACATAACAGTGGCCTCCCAAATGTCTGTTAACCCCCTACTTTTCATCACTTATACAACTGACCTGTCACACATCCTTACTAGGAATAAAGATAGATAGTAGTTATACTAAATGAAGATGCGTAATGATAAAACTATCAAGAGAAACAAATCAACATACTCTCTGTCTTTCTCTGTCAGCTTACTGTGCACATGGTCGATGATGATGGAGCGAGAGCCTTTATGCACCATGGGATACCGCAGTGGCATGTCCATGAAATGAGATACCATCTGGGTCAGGTGGCAAGTGAAACCCAGCGCCACAGAAACCCGAACTTCATCTTGGCCTGTTTAGGGGAGACAGACAAACGTTTATTCAACAGCAAAAACAAACCAAAATTGATTTAATGGTCCTTAAATTGGAATCAGAATGTCTTTTGGAACTCATCGATACAGCCCTGAACATGAAAATGGTGTATTTACTATGAGCTATACGAATAGAAAGAGTTTTTACATTATTAAAAGTTGATGTATTTTTTATTTTATGTCTCTACGGCCATGATAACAAAGGAAACCAATTTTCAAAAATAATAAAATTAATAATCACATAATCAGCATACTCAATGAGAACCGTTCAACCGAACTTTAAATGGCTAGAATTTATTTCTTGAAGCATTTTAAAGACAAGATATCTTAGAACAACCATAAAACTGAGTCTTTGTCTGTTTCTCTCTCCTGAACTTTTCACAATTAAGCTAAAAAAAAAAAAAAGAGTAAATGTTATAAGATAGATGCAGTAATGTTCCACCGTGTCTCAGTTTTTATAGACCAGCCTAGGCACCAGCTTGATATAACTGACAGAGTGCCCGGCAGAAGGCAGCCTCCAAGCAAGACAGCTGCAAATTTCTTACAAAGTTGAAGGATATAATATATAAGATTTGAGACCAATAGAAAATCCATTGCAGAGCAGGTGTAGGCAGCGACAAGAAAACCTAAATGGACTGAAAATGGTAAAATATGTAGGTTGCAGCTGAGACTGTGTATCTACATGAAATACTGGATTCCTCATTAATTTTTGGGCTCGAAGGCATGCCTTATCATGGCCAACCAATTTTAGTTCACAATATATGTCAAGTAATTATAATAGATGAGTGACCTTAAATCAATGATAAAATCCTATCAAAGAATGCTGTATGTGGTCCAAAAAAAAAGTCCATGCACTTTTGGTTCTTTTAAAATGATAACATAACACACAAACAAAAAATAATTTAAGGGTTTACAAATATTCTTACATTGCTTTCAATGAAAAAACAACAAATACTCAAATATTTTCAATTACTTTGTTTCAGACTAGTAATTTCAAATGTTTGATCTCAAAATTACCTTGATAATCTTCAGCATTTGGAAGTTTGACACCATTAATGTAGAAATTATGTTTTTCATCCTGAAATGAAACAAAAAAATTCTGACATTTCAAATACATGATTCTCTTTATTATTCTACTGTGTCATTAATAGACACTGATAGTTGGTCGCCCCAGGTAACATTACTCAAGACAGTGTTGAACTTGCCAAAACTTACCTCAGTAATTGGGTATATGTAATGCACCATTTCACTTATGATTTGTTTTCTACGAAACAAGACCTGAGCATTCTCTTTGACTAGCATTTCTCTGAAATAATGCCAGAAGAAATGTTTCTATTTATTGAAACACTATTTTCTAATTCAATTCTTATCATGGCCCGCATACTTTCATCTAACAACTTGAAATTTCAATTTTTTTTTTTCATTTTAATTTTACCGCTGATGTGTTACAAATTCAATTTATTTGTCTTCAAACACATAATTCCCATTATTTAGTTTGAGCAACAAAACATCCAGCTACATATCCTAACAATAACTATGAGTTAGAGCTTTCCTCGTAATATTCTTTGGAGCTAAAG
The DNA here is from genome assembly GCA_036873155.1 of Biomphalaria sudanica. NCBI lineage: Eukaryota > Metazoa > Mollusca > Gastropoda > Planorbidae > Biomphalaria > Biomphalaria sudanica. Next base: position 190,151 of record JAZGLO010000718.1, on the reverse strand, counting down.
TCTCACACAGGAAGACAATACAAATGAAAAGGCTGTTGTTTAATAACGCTGTTTAAACATTCCTTACCGAGACTGTATATGTTGCATTCTTTTTTCTTCTGCATCCTTCTCTGTTTTGGAGAGTTGATCTTTTTTCTCTTTCAACAACTTACCTATAAAATAAAAACATAACCATTATATATCAAAACGCAGTCCTTTTTTTTTTTTTTTTTTTTTTTTTTACAAAGTTCAAAACATCTGGCTTAAGAATGAAGTGTAAACAAAAGTCTCCAGTACTAAAACTAACATCGACTCTCTTGCTGTATCCTGTATTGGTCCAGCACATCTTGTTCCAACTGTTTCTGCTGTGTTTGCCAGAGAAGTTCCTTTCTAAGTTGCCGAACTTTCACGAGTAACACTTCTCTTGACAGTAACTGAAACAGGCACCAAAATAATAAAAATAAAATTTGAAATAATCTTGCGTAATACATTTTAAAATAAGGTTTGTGGTGAGAAACATTCGTGAGAAGTAAAGTTATGGAGCACAAAGTGTACCTTTTCAGAGTTTTCACTGGAGGACATCAATTTATCTTCAATATCAGAATGTATTCGTCTTACTGAGGCCCTAGTTTGTCTGATGGCCCTCTGGACTGTGTGAATTCTGCAATAAAATATAAACTTTTTAAAATGTAAAAAAATTAAATTAATGGCCAAAAAAAAAAAAAAAAAAAAAAAGAACATCCCATAAGTAGGATAGGTGTTTGACCCAACACATCTGTCGAATAGTAAGTAATTGCTTTTGAAAATATTTATCAGAATTGCTTTACATAAACATTGTTTCACTTCATAAATCGAATAAAAGACTCGAAAACTATTCAACATTAAGATAAACTAACCTGGTGAGAGAGTTGATATTAAATGAAGGCTTTTGACTTGATTGATCCACCTTGACCACAGCAGGTAAATTATCCAATGGTACTTCCTTGTCTGGTATCTGTTAGAAATAACAAAAGAAATGATAGCAAAAAAAACAAAAAAAACAAAAAAAATTAATAATTACTCCAGAAAGTAATTATGTAAGTTAAGTTAAAAGATTTAACCAAAACAAAATGTTATCGAAATTATAAACAATTGTTGGTTTTAATGGAAGTGCCTTAAGAACAAATGGATCACAAGTTAATTAATGAAAAGGAAAGATTGATTTACCCATTGATCCAATTGTGGACTTGAGGCTTGTTTATCATAGTAGATGAATATGTTATTAAACATACCAAACAAAAGAGTATTCGGGGGATATTTAACTCCAGGGACCTGAAGCTGTAGAAAATACAAAGAACACTATCTTAGGTTTAAATGCCAAATTTGATAAATATATTTCACATGCATAATTCAAGGCATTAAGGCTTACTTGTGATTCATGTTTAAAAAAAACAACTTAAATACCAAAACAAAGAGACTAATCATAAAAAAGCTAATAATTTACAATCTTTTTATATAACTAGCTTCGTTATTATTTAATAGACCAAACATCAAAATTTAATTTCAAAATCCTCGTGACATTTTGAATACAAAAATAAATCAAAAACTCCAATCAAGTGAAGTGAAATGATTCAATTTCTTTTCATTTACCTTATTGGAATAGAAGACTAGACCTGTTAGATAAACATGAGCAAGCAATGCAATCTTACAGACTTTCTCATAAGAGATCCATATTTTTAAGACCACAACTGAGTCAAAGTTAAGGATTAAATAAATCGTAAAACTACACATGCTAAAACTTACCATTACATTAAAAATGATATTTAGATAATGCATAAAATGCATGCCACAGGTTATAGAAGTTAATTTCTACAATCTTTCAGCTCCTACTTAATAACTAGGGTACTTATTTATCTACTTTCTTCTTAGTCAGCTATTTGCTGCTTAGCTGTTAGCGCTTTTGCAGTCGGTGCCAAGGAAAAGTATCTTGACGCTTTTTTTTACAGCTGTTCCCCATGCCATACAGAGTGTTGATTGTTATGATCATCTGCCCTGTAGATCACAAGGTCTGAAAGGGGTACTTTACTTCTACTATTATAGATGTAGATAGAAACTTATCTAGCTCAAAAAATGCTTTTATTGTTCAAACATGAAACACTCTTTATCTTATACCATTAAGTAATTGGCTAACTTTAAAGAAAAAGATACATTTTGCAGTCTTGTCAACATCTGTGTCACATCTTTGTAAATCGAAATTTTGCCAGGTTGGATTCTAAATGAAATTTTGTAAAAAATTAATTGTTCACTTGCTAAAAAATAAGTTCTAAAAGCAAAAATGAATGAGCGTGAAAAGTAAATATAAAAAGTATTAGTTTGCATTCATACAATTATAAAGTAAAATAATAATTTTGATTTTTTTTCATAAATAAAATGAATTTTCATCAGAGCTATATCTATACAAAAAAAAAATCAATGTAAAAAAAAATAAGATTTTTCTTTTTGGTGTTGAAGGAAAATGTGAATGTTTAAGTTCCTCATTATATTGTGTTACCAGAAGAATAACAAACCTGCACTCTCTTACTAACTGAAGATCTTCACAGAGAGGAAGATTCACATTAGAACAATGCAATGCAATACAATGCAATAGAATTTATTAATGAATTTATTTTTTTTAATTTGTATTCCTGAGAAAAGCTTATAACTTGTAGCTCTGAGGAACAAAAAATCTCCTATACATATTTCTTACCAAAGAGCCTGTAATTTTCTCGCTTGTATAAAATGCTGAGAATAGAAACAATTGTCAAAACTTAAAGTTTAGTTTTTTAACAATTAAATAATGTTAACATTTCAAAGACTCTCAAGTCACAATTCAAGGAAAAATAATTTTGGTAGTGAAAAAAAAAAAAAAGCTAATATATTCAAACTGATACTCTTCATTCTGAGTTTGTATCAATTATAGGACACAAATGTTTTCATTTAAATAATACTCAACTCTTTGTCACCTGATGTTTTTCTTATTTATATGGCTTTTTATTTTTTTATTTTTTTTATTTAGACACTATGTATACTCTTTTTGCATTTTCTTCAATTGAATTTATTTTATTGAAATAAAACCATACTGATAACACTTATAGTAAAATAAATGATAAATCGAATATTTAAATATTTTCTATTGGTCAGTATTATCATACTTTTTTACCTTTTGACTTTTCGTCTGTATGGAGTGTGAAAAATACTTCCAGATGTCTGAAATCACTGTCATGATACTTGGGGCAGTATAAATTACGCACAGCTATACTGTGTAAATGACGCAGACGTCTCTAGTGGAAGATAAAATTTAAGCCTCTTTTGTAATTAACACATTATATTGTTATCTTAAACATATTAAAACTTAACATTCCATAAAGCAATGGGAAAAATCAATACTAAAATGGCTGAGTACTTTACTGCCAAGGAAATAGTCCTAGATCTAGAGGCAGTTAAATACACCTTGCAAGGATATGAAACATACAGATCTAGACCAGTGTTTTATTCTTTTCATTTACATTTATCACTATCGCATTGTGCATGCAACGTATTAAACGCAATTGTTCACCAAATTAAAATTTTATATATACACTCTTTTACTGATAATGTTGAAAAAAAAAACAATATATATTTATACTATAAAGTAGAAAGTTGACCGACTCTATTAAGGCTATATGGATCTAGGCTTTGTTTACAATGTTGACATGAGAAAAGATTGAAAGGATTTAGATCTAGATCTAATTTTAAGAACTACACTTTGCACATATAGTTTTTTACTTTGACACATGAAAATACAAAATATAGTCTATTGATTTCATTATTTAATCAAATTAACCTTCAAGTTTGTGTTTTAAAAGCACTTTTACATAAATTTGTTCCATATCTGCAAATTCAGAATGTCCTGACTTACTTAAAATACCATTCATTTAACAAATCGAGTAAACCCGTTTTAATTGTACTTTAAATCCTATTCATCTATCGCTCCTTTCGTTTTTAATAGATATGAACGTATCGACTTCGGGTAAATCCATTTTCGCAAAACTAATTTTATTTTCGTAGCGAAAAACTTTAATGGATCATTAGCTAGGTTTAACATACATCTGTATCCAATCCACTAGATTAGTAAACACAAACTAAAACCCGAAGGCTGCGGGTAATGTCAGGCTAGTATATATATATATATACACACACACATCTCTTCTATCTGTTCCAGTTTAAAAGGAATAATTTACTGACAATGAATTTAATATGTTGACCAAAAATGGCTAGACTCCGCTAGTCTGCAGTCTTTAACTAAAATTAAAAAATAAAATTTGACAGCATCATATAAACTTTTTGCTCCAACAAAAAATAAATAAATAGAGATCAAAACAGAAATATAGACAAGAAATTTGTAACTCAGTCAACATCTTGATGCTCAGTTGATGTAATCATGCATCTAAACATATATTAACAAATTCATCATATTGAATTCATAATTATACAGCTACGGTAGTTGACTACTATATATATATTAATGATTATACAAGAATCAGATCTATAGTCGTGCGCGTGTGAAGTTTTCTTTGTATTTAATATTGGTGTTTTAGCGTATAGGAAGTAGTTTCTTTTAAGTGCCTTTTGTTGTCTAGAATAATGTGTATGTGTGTGTTTACATCATCCTTAGTTCCCGCAAGAGAGAGAGAGAGAGTTTCTTTTGTTAGCTGGGTAGCTGTTTTTTTTGGTTCCCTGTTGTAATGGGATATGGGAAAGATTGTCACCTTTCCGCCCTTGGAGCCGATCCTAGCTATCGTTGATAAGGTGTTTATTTGGTGCTTGTAGTTCTGCATGTTATTACCTGTTGGTTCTTGCATTATACTGTTCAAGGTGGGGTTACGGGACCGTAATATCATACCCTATCTAAGCGACTAAACCCACCTGACAGTCAAGATCTAAGACTGGATATCTAGAATTCACTCTCCATCGATCTCAGATAGACAACATATATTCAACATGCTTCACGACAAACTACATTTAAGAACTCAGAAGAAAATTAAGACCTAGATCTAGTAATCTAGGGAGATTAGATCTATCTATATCTTCTCAAACTTTTAAATTTTAGTTTCTCATTTTAGCTCTCATGCTTATGTTACTAATACCACAGTAATCACTGTGCCTTGGCCTTGAGCCTACATCATGTTCATTAACAGTAACAGTGCTCTCTGAATTAAATTATTACCTAGTTTTAGTTTAGATCTATTATAGTTATTTATATTATATATAGACCTAGAATCTTATCTAGTCTAGATCTAAATTATTCTAAATCTGGAATTTTTTAGATCTAAGTTCTGTAAAGACAAAAGTGTAGTACACAGGTCATCACAGTCACATTGTATGATTGTACTTTGTATTGACAGTGTAACTACTGTAAATGTAGTAGTGTAGTGAACTGTAGTGTAAACTCAAAACTGTAGATCTAGAATTCTCAGTAACTCATTACTAACTGTGACTAAGTCTTAGACTAAGTTGTCTAGAAGTCTAGATTGACTTCAGATATTTGACTATAGACAATACTATAGTAATTATCTAGATCTAATAATAAACTTAAATAGATCTATTCTATATAAATATAGTCTATAGTCTAGATCTACATTCTAGAATCTAGATCTAATTAAAATAATTTTTAATAAACTTAAAATAGGTACTTTGATAAACTGACCTAGATCCATTTTTTTTTCTCCCCAAAAAAATGGCTGAAAAGTGTGTCAGCACATTTTACCCTTTTTTTAGGGGTGGTCATTTCCATCAAAGTTTTAGCACATTGTATTTGATTTCAGGACTAATTGCGATTCCTTTTTGTAAACATAAGATAACAGAGATCATTTTTATATGCTTTTGAAGACAATCTGTTAAATTTTTCTTAACAAAAGTTTATGTGAAAGTTGACATTTTTACAACTTTTTTCCTATAAAAGTTACAACAATGCTGTTTGCTACAATAATTTATCATATTATGAAATGTGTATATTTCAAATTCTCTTGGCACACTTTAAAGATATTTGATATTAAAATTAAAAAAAAAACAAAGAAGGGTAAAATGTTATTTTTTAAATAAAATAAAAGTGTTTATAGTTACAACAATCTCACTAATTCTATTGAATTTAGCATAACATATCTGTGTGCTAAGTTTGAACTTTGTAGCTTTGCGCACTCTTTAGATATTAATTTTCAAAGTTGATAGTTAAAATCTATTTTTAGTAACAACCAACACTGTGATTTACTGGAAATGGTCAATTTCTATCTATCATGTCCTATTTTTAGAAGCACACATAGGAATTTTTCCTTGAGATTAACTTTTATAATGTTTAAATGCTAGATTATGGAGAGGGAATGTATCTTTATTATAATGACTTTGTAATGTGCAAATTTTAAAGTAAAAATAAATATTATATTTTAAAATAATAATATTAAATGATTATTTTTCATATTTTTAGCTCTGCGAACTATTAATTAATTATTTTTTTCCGTGTGTTGTTTTTTTCTATTGGTATACATGTAAATTAATAGTTAATAAATAAATACATTTTATTTTTAAAATGATGAGCTATTACTGCACAAAAATTTAAGTAAAAAATCTTTTAATAACTTCTAAATAAATCGCAAGGTTTCTTTTTTTTTTATTGTCCGATGCAAAAAAATTTTCATTTACAATGTAATTTTTAAAGCATTTAAATTCAGGCATTTTAAAATGATTAATTGCCAGTGCTCTAAAAAAAGGTTTAAACTGTTTTTATGAAATTTATTAAACTTATAGTGATTAAATTTTAGCAAATATTTGTCTGCGCAGTGCTATTTTCATTTGTAATTTATAAAAATTATCTATCTGATGCATATAAATAGCTATTTAAATACAGTAGAATTATAGTTAAACAAAATAAAACACACAGATCTCTGATTTGTTTTATTTGTGATTTTTGGGCTCATATGATGACAAAATCACATATATTTTTATTTTTTGTCGAAGGCTTTTTTTATATATTTATTCATTTTTTTTCAAAGATTTTATTGCTTGGTCTTATTTTTTAAATTTGTTTTAACAGAATACAGGTGTATGAAAAAGAGTGTGAAGTTTCAACCCCATATCTTTAAGACTTTTTGTAATACAGCTAATTAAAGTTCAACTATCAGTTGTTTCGGTCACAGATTTCTTTTTTGCTTTACAAAGGCTAATTTTTGGCCACACTAAAAATTTAATAACTTCCCTCATAATTAGCTCAGCAATATAAAATTGGTATCATTGGAAAGCATTTCTCAAGCTCTATCTAAACAAATAGGTTCCATTGCATTGTGATCATTTTGAAATTTTTATCGAAGTACCTACTTAAAAAATATTAAAAATCAATAACCAAGTTTCTAACCTGAAAAGTTTGTAAATTGAATGGATTTTTTACAACACAGAAAAAGTCCGTTGATTGCATTTTCCGGATCTATATAGAATAAAGATCTAGTTACTCACACATTAAAAAAGGAACGCTTTATAAACATGTTTGATTAGCAAATAAAAACAAATTCCCGATGTTTAAGTTTAATTTAAGGGGCAGGGATGTGTGAGGCCACCATATTTTGATCACATGACTTTAAGGGTTAGGTTGAAAAGTGTAAGTTTCTTTGTGTAGATCACACAGTGTATGATACACTAGTCTAGAATGTCTTTTTTTTTTTCGAAGCTGTCAGATCTAGATCTATCTAGTCTAGTTAGTTTTTAAATTATATATCTTTTATAGATCTTGCTACAGAATCTAGATATACACTAGATCTAATTTTATTATAATATAAATCATTATAAGAAATTTTGATAGAGGATTAAATCGTTGTTTTCAAAATATTTTTTTTTACTTTGTCCATACCGGTTATAAAATTACAACTTTCTGTTTCTCTTGTTACAAATGAACTAGATATTCTAGATTCAATCTAGAGCTAGATTTTAGATCTACATCTAAATTTAATCTTGAATTCAATGGGGCAAAACAATATTTTTTTATTCTTTGTCTTTAAGAAAATCCTTTAAATTGGTCATTCAAATGAAAACATTTTAAATAATTAATAAGCCTAGATCTGTAGTTCACAGTGTACTTGTAACACTTGTTTTACTTATGTTACTTGTGACTTTAATTTATTCTATAATAATAATCTAGATCTAGATTCTATATCATTTATCATATGTTACAATATGTATCATACATATCATACATTGTATGTATAGATTCTAGATCTATACTTAATGTAGATCTATAAATTTAGTATAAAAAAATAAAATTTTAATCAATTTCAATGGCTGGAAATTTCTGGGCCAGTTCTCACTAGTAAGTACCTTAAAGTTGACTAAAGTCAATATTTATATATATATATATATAAGGTATATATAGATCATTATAGTCTAGACTCTAGTAGAGAGATTATTTTAGATCTAATTAGATAATTTAGATTTAGATCTTTTCTCCATGATGGAGTCTACATTTAGGTTCGAAATACCTTAAAATGATTTTAAAATTATTTCTTTAAATCTAGATCTACTTTAACTTAAATTAGATTCAAATCTAGATCAAGATCATCTATGATCTAGACTTATATAGATCTAAAAGTTTATTAAAGTAATAATGATTTATATAATAATAATTGCCATGTCTTTGAATCCGAATATTAAGGATGCGTGCAGTAATTTACATGACTAAGCAGACCCAATTGAGACCTGTCTATTTTTCCACATCTTGTGCAGACAAAGCCATTTACCGCTGGCTGTCTATTTAAGTTTTCTTAACGTCTTTTACACCTGTCTTCAATAATAGCTTTTCTTTGAGTCTCAAATGTTTGTTCCGCAGCCCTTGTGAGAGCTTTACAACTGTCTCTTTCAGAGGCCATCTGCCGACAGCTACTTTCCTCTATAAAGCAGGATTGTGTGTTTGCTCCAACACTTGCAATATTCTTTGGTGCATCCATGACAGCATATTTAACATGCAGCACCTGCTCTCCCATACAAAAATTAAAAGAGATGATTGCTACTGAGCTGCTCTATATGGAGGATTGTGCTCTTCTTGCACTAACCAAACAGGAGCTTCAACTTGCTGTCCATGAATTAGCTGAGGCTGCTGCCTCGTTTGATCTGTCCAATTGTAATAATACTACAATAGTATAGTATTAATAGAGCCCAAGTCTAGAAAATATTAGTAAAAAAAAATAAGTATTTAAGTTCCCCTTTCAGACCTTGTGATCTATGGGGCAGATAATGTAATGACTATGGGTATTAGCTATGGTTGGAATGACATGACCAACAAAGCAGTTGCCCCTCTCCATGCAGCTGATGTATCCAAAGGAATGCAAGTGCTGATACAGTTTACAGGCTCTGCCAGGGTGTAGCACTGTGTACTGCAAACTCCCATGCGTCTTGGGCATAGACACATTCAAACCAATTTTCCTTCTTCTTATCTGATCTTATGAATTACAGACATTCCTTGAAAGAACAGAATTGAAGATATTTACATCCTACCCATATCCACATGTGTTAATCTAGATGTGCATGTTAATTAGAGACTCAGACTCACTGAATTTGTCCTAGCATATTTATAATATGGAAATACATAAATAGAAATAAATGTTTTATCCTTATGTCTGTGTGAGTATTTTTTTGGTTGTGGTTATAAATTGTAATTAAAAATTATAAGTTATGGGTCAATGTTTTAGGTATTATTGCCACTTTACTTTTTAGTCTACTGTTCTGAATTGTCTCTAAATTTAGTGATTTTACTAATGGTTTTCTACTTAAGACTTCAAATGTGTTCTTCTTTTGTTATTAATCTTAGAGCTCTATTTTGCATCTGTTAATATTAACTTTTTTGAATGGTTCTCTTAAGGGGTTCCAAAATGAGGATGCTCATAGTATAATTTTTGTATTTACGCAAACTATCTAGTTGTTCTAATAAATGAAAAATTATCCTGAAATCACTTTGTTTGCAAAATTATTTAAAAATCCAAGTATTTGGTGTTATTGATATTTTTTTCATATTGAACAAGAACCTAAAACTAAAATGTGCTATTTAACCTTGGTTAGGTCAATATTTGGATATGTATCCTCTGTTTGGGACCCCTTAACTCAAGAAAACACTATTATAAGAAACTAGAACAGATGCAAAATAGAGCCATGGGATTTATAACAAACAAATATTCATATTTTATTAGAGTAACACCATTAGTAAAATCTAAATGTAGATACACTTTAGGACGGAATTCTAAAAAGTAAAGAAGCAATAATACATATAAAACACAGAACCATAATTTACAAAAACAAAACCTAATAAAACACTCAGAAAAAACATACATAGTGGCACATTTCTTATTCCATATATACTAGGACAAATTTGTACAAGTGCTCCTTTTTCCCCATTGCTATTAGAGCATCTGATGGGTTGCCTGAATCAGTAAGGAAAACCAGTGATTTAGCAGAGGCACTGATTAACATCCATGACTAGATTGACACTGCTTAAGACATAATTCTCTTCTCTTTTGAAGAGTATTGTCTGTAAATTTATGACATATGAGACATAGCTTGTTAAAATGTTTTGGAATATTCTATCTCAACCCAAGCATTTGTCAATTTGTTTAAAATGTTTCTAATTTATTTTTCATTTGAGAAGACCACTCTCTTTCTATACAGTAATGTGACTATTTGTATTTCAACATTTCAGCCAGCAATGGATACTTGACAGACAAGATCTATATAGGGAAAGACATAATGACTTAACAGTTATTACTGAAGAGGAATATCAAAAAATTATAATGCTTTTTGCAAATGGTAAGTAAATATTTAGTTTAGTACATGATGTATGTTACATATCAACATATGAAAAAGCTAATTGCATATGGATGAGATTTGAAATAAAAAAAATGAACTCTTATGTTTTAAACTTGCAGTTATACAAGCACTTGGAGAACAGCTGAAATTTAGGCAGCAAGTTATAGCTACAGCAACGATTTATTTCAAACGATTTTATGCAAGGTAAAATGTGTTCTTAGCCTTGGGGCATTATTTATTTTTAAAGGTTATGATAATCAATTTTTAGTGTATCAATATGTATATTTATATGTTACTATTCATATTATTGATTTATATTTTAGGTTTTCAAATCTTAACTTTTTGTCTGTGCAGCATCAAACTGCTATCTATTGTTAACTCAGCATAGAAAATCTTCTAACAGCTGAAATAATAAAAAAAAAAATCCTTGGTTTCTCTGCTTCATTAAGTGGAGCAGAGACCTGGATAACCACCATCACCACCATGAAAAAAATAATCCGCTGGCTAGACAATATCAAATGAGGAACTGTGGCAAAGAACAAAGCAGCAGCCCATTGAAGTAGATATCCTTCGGAGATGCTGGAGATGGATTGGCCATATCCTTCGCAAGCCTGCATCCAACATATCAAAGCAAGACCTAATCTGGAACCCCCAAGGAAAGAGGAAGAGGGCACAGCCCAGGAATACATGGCGACGTGATTTGGAAGCAGATGCCAATCAGATGGACAAGGCGTGAGGACAGTTGGAGAGACTCGCACAGAAGCGAGACACCTGCAGGAAGCTGGTTGGTGGCCTATTCCCCAGAAAGGACCACAGACAGAGATGAGATGAGATCCTTGGTTTAGAGTAAATGTAAAAAAATTTTCAGGAAGAAGTCTCACTTTGAATTAGAATACAGCAGAATATATACTGGGTTAGCATAGCTATGTGAATCATTGCACACATCCTTAGTCTTCGGAATTGATGACACTGCCATCATATATATATATATATATATGTCAATTTATGTTCTGTTTTTACAGGAATTCTTTAAAATGTATTGATCCTTGGCTGATGGCACCAACATGTGCATTTCTAGCATCTAAAGTGGAGGTACCCATAAATGCAATTCTTTGTTTTTTGTTTAATCTTAAATAATATTTTTTGTTCCTTCCCATAACATGTTGTATATACATAGTAAAAGGTGTTTTAAGGAAACGCTTAGTGTTCTTCTATTATTATTTTTATCACAGCCTGAACATGTTTGCTGGTAGCTCATCAATAGCCACACAGTGGAAGAATTAGATATAAGAGTTTTTATAGTATTTGTTGTTTTTTTAAAGTTATTTCTAATTAGGTAATTGTGCGAAAGTTATGTAATGTTGCATTAGTTAAGCAAGGATTCACAGTTCTTGTTTCTCTGTATATAATAAATTAAGAAATTTAAAATAAGTAAATAAATATAATAAAATTCTACAAAAATAATATCAATAATAATAAAATAATGATGTATGATCCAACTACAACCTCTTGATGTCTGTTAAACATAAGATTTTTACCAAGTGTTACTTACAAGTGGTTTAATGCCAAAATAATACTGCGTTATATTTCAGGAATTCGGTGTCATTTCCAACAGTCGACTAATGACTGCTTGTCAAAGTATAGGTAATTTTTATTTTATTTCTATAGTAAAGTTTTGATAAACATAATATTCAAGCTCTTGTAAATATAATCAATGTAGATTTTCATCTAAGTCAGATAACTATAAATACAAAGTTTTTAATCCTCTGAATTTGCAGTGAAAAATAAATTTGGCCATGCATTTAGTGGAGAATATCCTTACAGGACTCAGCATGTTTTGGAATGTGAATTCTATCTTCTTGAAATGATGGTAATTCTTTTATGTTTCAATTTATTGTTTTTAAGTCGATTTGAATTATCATTTGAATATTTTTTTTCTTGCACTTACATTGATTCAATAGTTCCAAATTTCAAAAACAGAACGGTATTTCAGCTTTCAGTAGCTTATTTATACAAAAAAATAAAATAGAGACTGATAAAATGAGAAAAATATAATTTTAATGAGATTTTTGTCATTAAACTTTATTGTTTAAATTTTTTGCTACTTCAAGGACTGTTGCCTAATCATGTACCACCCTTACAGACCGTTAGTCAAATTCTGCGCCGATCTCAATGCTGAGGCAGATCTACTCCCAGTTGCCTGGTCTGTATATCATCTTTAAGCCTAACATTACATTAATGAGTCTTAACTGTTTATTTATGCCTAGGAACTATTTTTAAACATACAAAATTAATCCAATGTATTCTCTTTGTCATCAGGAAAATGGTGAATGACTCACTAAGAACTGATGCCCCATTACTATATCCTCCATACCTTATAGCTCTTGGTGAGTTGTACTTAACACTTGCATACCCAAGTATTGTCAGCTGTGTACATAAGTGTAGAATTAGCCACAGTGTATTGTATTTTTTTGTTTATTGCAGAACTATTGAAATAGTTTGTTATTTTACCTTAGGCTAAGGTTAAGTAAGATAACTCTTGGTTAAACATCTTAGGGGGATTGCTTTAATAGACTGAAATTACAAGGTGGGATTGTTAGCAATCGAAATCTGACAAAATTGTATGAAACTTGAATTATATGTTAACCTTTTAATAAGAAGCATGGAAATACAAAGTTTGGGAAGAGGAAAAGCCAACATTATTGTTCATTTTGACCAAGCTTTTATCAACTCACTCTGTCTGGTACACATTATTTCTACAACTTTTCAATCTTGGATCAAGTTGAAACTTTGCACAATTATTCATTGTCCCTAACAAAACATGAACCAATTTTTAAAAATTAACTGATTAATTAATTTATTTGTGGTAATTAATTAATTTAGTTTGATACAGAAAAGAAAAAGGAAAATAATCTGAGAATTGAGAGATATAGCTGTAAATGTGCAGTTCTTTCACTTGTATAATTTTTTTCTTAAGTATTTTTTCATAGTTTCCTTGTTTTGTTATTTTTGCTGTTAATTTTATTGGTAACTGACAAATCACTTTTTAAAAGAGATCTCATATGATCTTTTAAATGATAATGGCTGTTATTTATGATTAAATAATGGACACGGAAATAGTTTTTGATGCATTGATTTATGTTTTCAATTTGGCATCAAAGTTTGGGTTTTATGTCCATGATTTCATATAAATAGTGCCTGATTTCAAGTGGAACAGGTTGCCTGAATCAGCCACAAAAAAAAGACTTTTTTTTATTTCTCTTAAAAACTGTAAAGTTTGAAATTAAAATTTAACTCTTTTGATCTGAAATTTAGCATTATATTTTGAGCTATTTTAAGTGTTGTTTTTTTGTTTGTGTATAGCATGTCTCCATCTTGCGGCCATAGTGAAACAAAAAGATATCAAGGGGTGGTGTGCTGAACTCAATGTGGATATAGACAAGGTAAGTGTGATCCCTTTAATCTTAACTTCTTTATTGTGAGTAAACATTTTAATAAGAATGTTGATATTGCCTGAGTTGCACAGAGCAACATAGCAACGTTGAATCTAAAGAACATCTGGCATGAAAAAAAACAAACTAAGACAGATGCTGTCTGTTGTACTGTCAGTTTTTTTGGTACCGGTAGAGATTCAAAACTTAGATACTCACTGTGCATGTCCAGAAACTTGATGAGTCCTTAAGTATAGAATTGTTTCAGTAAACTTAAACATTTTGTAGAACATTTTTCATATTTCTATAAAATGAAAGAGGAACAGAAATGTACTACTAACTATTGATAACATTGTCAGGGCCTAAAAAGGTTGACTGGTAAATTCTCATGACAAGTTTGATAAGACTTAGAAAGAGGGTCAAATATAGTGTGAGTGGATAGAAACTTAGGGCTTGTAGTATTAGCAAACACTGCTGCACCAGCCCTTCTAAGAAAATAGGATATTGAAAAAGATTATTTTAATAACAGAGTTTGTTTTTCATTAAGTATTGTGTGATTTTCTAACAAAATGTCTGATACATACACCTTTTTTTCCCATCCTAACATTTTCCCTAATTGGAATTTTTCTAAGCTAATTCAATTGGAATTTTCTATTCATAAATGCATAAAATTGATGAGGGGGAATGTTTCTAAAATTTTGTTTCTCTTTTAACTAGTCCATTTTTTCCCCACAGTGCATGGACGTCACAAAGATGATGGTCTCATTATATGAAATGTGGAAAACTTATGATGAGAAGAAAGAGATTCAAGCAATACTTGCTAAAATGCCAAAGCCAAGTCTGTCAAGGTGATGCCTTAAATTAGTTGGATGTAATCTAATATTGTTTCTAAGAGGATTAATACGAGTTGTTGTAAAGTTTGTGTTCATGGATGTCTTCAACAATAAAAACTCAGCAAAAGAATCGTTCTTTTTTTTTTTCTACTGTTCACTCCAATATAATTTACAAACCTTATGCTATTGATTCTGTAAAGAATATTTGTTTTTTTTTAGCTGGTTTTTACGATTTCTATTATTAGCTTGCATATTCTTCATCGGTGGAAATTGTAACGTTGACACTGGAGGGTTATTTCAAAAAACAATTTTCCTAAAAATTTGACAAACTATATCTTTGGGGAAAAAATTACTAATTGATCACACAATGAAAACTTTGGTTTGACAGTTATAATTCTTCAAAATATAATCATCTTAAAATCAAAATTTGGATATTTATGACATTTACTCTTCTGCTAGATTGTTTACCTTGAACCCTTCAAAAACAGATCTCTAATATCTCAAAAACACATGGAATGATTGTGAAATAAGTGGAGAGAAAAATAATTGTTGAACACTCAAACTGTCTGTAAGGTGTGTGTAGAGCTCCCCACTAGGAGACTGCTGCTAAAGACTGAAATTTATGATGTGCGTTGGAGCAAGACTGGCAGCAGTAGTATTGCAATAGAAAGTGTCTCAATACTTGCACCAGCTTCATATTGCAGTTAGAAACTATTTGCAATAGGTCTTGTAAGCCACAGATGTGCCAGCACAAATTTGCATTGCTTCAACACATAGTTCCTGATAGGATGGAATAGTCCCCAAGACTGATGATGCAGTCACTTTGAGCAGTTACTAAAATTAATGGAATGGCTGTTAAATTGTTAGAAAGTTTGGTTGTTGACTGACTCCTAGCAGACGCTGGGTTAATTCTGAAGAGCTAAGACAGTAGAGACCTTGTCCTAACCTGGAATGTTAATCCTGTTAGCTACTGAAACAAGTTGTATGGCTGAGAGACAAACTGTTTAACTTATCAAGGGGGCTTGAGTTTGATGCCTGACTTGGGCTGAGCTGTGTTTGCTGACCACCTAAAGGCAGCACTGAAATCTTCTTCCAGATTCCCCCCCCCCCCCCCAAAAAAAAACATCACCTGGTTCAAGAGCTATTGATCTTGAAAAGAGAGTATTACTGATTGAATGATTTAGAAACATGTTGGCTGTTTATAATGAATGACCTTAAATTCATAAAAAAAATTTATTCTGTTTTGTGTGTTCACAGACCTCCATCAGAAGCAACAATACAAGACAACTCACAGCAGCAGCAACCTAACCAGCAACAGATGTCTAGTGGTGTGTCTTAACAAACTACCTGCATATCCATAATCTCAGCATTCACATCTTTCTATTGAATGTCCTAAGCTTTAAATTGAAACATTATCACACCAATCTTAAAAGAACCAAGAAGACACTGGTATCTAACTTAAGTAGTAATTAAGTAATAGTTTAGAAGGTTATATGTCTGATATTTGTACTCATGATTTCAAGACTATAAAGTTTATGTATGTATGTATTGTATGTGTGTTTATTTTAAATATATAAACTTTCTTACAAAACAAGGTTTCTCTGATTTATTTGTAAAGGTGATGGAGGTCTATCTATTATTTGTAGACAAATTTGATTAGGTGGTTAGTCTTAGTTGTTAACACTAAATCTGCCAGTCAGAATCATTTGATTTAAAAAAAATAAAAAAATTATAACAGGCTGAAAGTTGTCTGGACAATTTCTTCTTGCAAGTAGCTTCAAAAATATGCATAACATTACAATCAAATCATTTTTTGATACAATGTTAAAATAAAACTATGTAGGAATTAAAATCTTTTATTTAAGTGAAACACTGAAAACAGTATTCAAATACAAGATTAAAACTTATGAAATTGACTAGAACATACAAACTTACACATTTTATTTACAGTAATCATTCAATTATCCATTTTAATCCAGAGATGGATATTTCTAATTAAAAAAAAAAATTACTGCTACTTTCAATAAGTTTCAAATAAATAAGTAATTTTGATTTATTGTTGCTAATATTTCATCAATAACTATGTTAAATTATTTTTTCTTTCAATTAGCTGGTAATGAATGTCTGGTAAGAATTATTTGACATGATTAATTAAAAACAAGAAAAAAAAAAGCTTGGAAAAAAATGTAAACATTAGGAACACTTTGCTTGGACTTAATTAAAAGGGAATGATAACAAAATCAGATCATTTATAGAATTCAGGAAAACAATCGCATTTTTACAAGAAACCAAGGACTAATCAAATAGCCTATTATGTTATTCTATTCATTTACTAAGCATGGTTGTAAAGAAACAATGATTCGGAATCATACCTAAAGAAATCAAGGACTAGTCTACGCTGTTTTCATTTACTAAGCATGCTTGTTAAGTAATAATGGTCCTTAGATTCATATCTAAAGAGAAATATTTCAATATAGAAATGTTCACTATAGAAGATAATACATTGAAGTAAAACATTAAAGAAACAAATCAATTAACTGGTTGTGTAGTTCAGGTCTGGTTCTGTAATTTACTCTACCAGACTGCTATATCACTTTGTCTATAATTCACAGAATGGCCACTGTACCCTTTTTTTTTTTTTGTTGGTACTTGCCTAGCAAAAAAAATGTGTCAGAATATTAAAAAAAAGTAAATTAATTAAATGGAATTAAACCTTATGATTAGGGGGACGTTGGCTGAGTGGTTAAGTGCTTGGCTTCCCTCAACCTGGGTTTGAATCTCAGTGAAGACTAGGATTTTGAATTTCAGGATTTTTAAAGTGCTTTCTTATGGTTAGATTAGTTTGAACAAACAATGGCTGCTGTAAAGTTGTTGAAACAGAAGAAATTAAAAATTTCTCATTGACTCAACAATGTTTCTGTACATTTTCTTAATATGTGAACATTGCGTTAGGTCTTACTGAGAACCAGCAGTACCAGTTTCTCTTGGTGAAATATTTATAAAATGTATATCATATAACATTCCAATGAAAATTTCTCATACACAATAGGAATTGAGTGAGTCAATATGTAACTAGAGGACAAAACAAAAGTATCTTTTTTTCATATCACAGCACTTTTAATTTAAAAAGTTAAAAAAAACAAAACATACATAACATTGCTTTAACAAGTAGTTTTTTAAATATCACATTTGAAATAATACTGGCCAGTAAAAAAAATGGAATTCAAAATTGAAAATGATACCCGACTAAAAACAATTTCATAGTCTGTCTGACCTAATAGATCCCTGAGTTAAACCATCATTAAGCGAAGTTTCAACTTATCCCAAATTGGGTGTGGGAGAAATAACATTTACAAACTATATAACCTTTCAAGTCTTTATTGGACATATTTGCTTTTTTCTTTTCATTAATAAACATCTACTTTTAAATGCATTTAAAAATACTTTTGAAATAAAAAAAGCAATAACCTTTTTACCAGACAGAGAGAGTTGATATAAGCTTTGTAATAACTAACCTTTCAAGTCTTTATTGGACATATTTGCTTATTCTTTTCTGTAAGAAACATCTAGTTTTAAATGAATTTAATATGCATGACTAAATGCATGACGTGTAGGACGTAATGATCTTTTTTTTTGAAGTAACGTCTGTATTATATAAGATCAGATGTAAACACTTTTGAAATTTAAAAAAAAAGTCATCACATTTTTTTGTTGTAACTTGGCAGTAGTTTCCTGATTTTCACAAAAACTAGTACACATTAGGCAATTGTCAGAATTTCTGTATTTGTATGTTGACATGAATGTATAATATCTGACTGATGGAGCAAGTGCTTAATATTGTTAACTTATTAGGTCCTTAAATTGTTCTTTTTTTTTTTTTTTTTTACAAAGCTTATATCAACTCACTCTGTGTGTTTGTCTGGCCAAAAGTTTGTACAGGTTATTTCTCTGACACACCGAATCTTGGATCAAGCTGAAATTTTGCACAACTATTCCTTTTCTCTGACAACACAAGAATCAATTTTTTTTAAATTAACCAATTAGTTAATTAACTGTTGGTAATAAATTACTTTATTTGGTATCTCAAACAAGGGAAAGAAATAGTATCTGACTAAAGTGGTGGTATAAGCTGAATTAGTCCCCTTTATAGATTGTCATCTGAGGCTTATTACAAATTTAATTACATGACTGATCCAAATTAATTGATAAACTTAATATAAGCTTTGTTAAAAAATAATTATCAAGTTTGTTCTTTGTCTAAAAAAAAAGCTTTAGACTGATTTATGACTAATTTAAGGCACATACCGTAAGACTTATTAAGGCAGTATTTGTTACATACAAGAAAACTAGGACTGATGAAGGCAGCGCTGCTAGTTTTGTGACGAGTTATTGACCTTGTTGTTCCAAGAGATGAGCAAAGTCCGTAGAATCTATGGACATAGCTTCTGAAACTCTCAGGTCATCACTGTCCATATCCATCATGTCCCTAGTGGCATGGAGGTGGTGACTGGACGAGACATCGTGCGATGTTGCCAGCTCGTACAGGACACCATCAATTTCAAACTGACTGGTCATTCCCAAAAGATCTTGAGTTCTGGACAGCTGAAGTAATAGCAGACACAATTACAAAACTTAGTTCATTAGGATGGCACTGTGTAAAATTTAGCAGTAAGCCGATAATTTCAACTACTTTTGAGCAAAAAAGGAGGCAGTGTAAAGGCAGATTTGTGATGAAGTCAAAACATGTTTACATTGTGCACAGATAGCAACAACAGATTTTCACCTAAAGGTGAAACTTCTTCCTAGTTCTTAAAAATAAATTGAGACCCCATCAAAATCTGGTTATATTATAAACTTGTACATGCAACTCTTTCTGTATGAATAATGTGTGTGTTGGTGGTGGGGAGGCAACTCTATGTCATTATCAACCAATGACAACCAATACATCATTTCTCTGACAGATAAAAAAAAGAAGGTTGGAAACAAGTGTATTTTTATATAATATTACTTTCAATTTAGGAGGTGTGGTGGCTCAGTGGCTTGGTGTCCAAACTGATGTGTCCTGGGTTTGAACTCTGGTGAAGAATGGGATTTTTTTTTTATTTTAGGGATCTTTAGGTTGCCTCTGAGTCCACCCAGCATTAATTGGGAACCTGTCATTAGTTGGAGAAAAGTAAAGGCAGTCAGTCATTGTACTGCTCACATGACACCCTTATTAACAGTGGGCCACAGAAATAGATGACCTTTACATCATCACCATTAGATCACAAGGTCTGAAAAGGTCACGGCTAAATGTTTGAAAATCCCTCACTGCTCTAAAGACAAACACTTACAACTCCTCTGCCATTAGTCATCTCCTCCATGCTAACATCAGCCACCACATCAGCCCCTACAGCTATGCTGTCATTGGACAATGTCTCCAAATAGTCTACAGCCTGAAGGTTAAACTCTTCACTAGCCTGACTCAGGAGTTGAACATCCTCCATGGTTGAACAAGTGCTAAACATTTCTCCTGCAAGAAAAACAAATACATCAATGACAACCTGTATCTGTTCCTGATGTAGTCACAAGAAGAGATTGCATACTTATCAGTCCATATCCTAGTAAGTATAATAAACTACAAAGGCTTTTCATTTTTGTAATAATGTGCTGCACTTTACTAGCCATATACTATAGGTATTTATACCAAATTAGCAGAATAGCTAAGAAGAACCTTTTCTGATTGCAATGTATTTCAGTACATAGTATAAGATCTGTCTAGCCATGTGGTATGTGCTTCTAATTTTCATGATGGTCTAGAGTTCTGCTTCCATACCAAAAGTTTTGGACTATGATTAAAAATGTTCATTTTAAAGGAACACCAGAAAGTTATAAAACAAAAACAACTGACCAAATATAATACACTTCTGCTACATTTGGAATATCTTTGAGCATTTTTAATGTAAGTACAAATTTTAAAATGTGATCAATTACCGGTGTTGACGACTTCATTTCTCTCATTTAAATATACAATAGTTTCTGTCTCATGGTCTTCTAGTTCTTCCAGATATCTGCCAGCTTCTAGTGTAAGACACAAAAACAACAAAACATGAAGAGTTCTTTTTTTTTAAAAGCATTTGTCATTCTTTCAGAGAATTGAAAAACTATCAGCACTTCAGGTTACTCTTATATATAGTCCTAGAACCCTTAAACAGTTTTCTTATCTCTAAGTTTTTGTTGTTGTTTTTTTCACTGTTAGTTGTATGCATAAGTCTTAAGTTTTTGCTCATAAGATTTGCTAAGTTTATTTCAATTTATTGTAAGCCATTAACATCATGATTAAGATAGCAAGCATATATATTATCGAAGTTATATCAATTTTTCTTAGGAAATCACAAATATAGCAGTTTGGTGAAAATTAAGATAAAAATCTCTGTAATTTATAATCTAAACCAATAACAAATCATGTCATATGTTTAAGATATTGTTTGCTTTCTTACATAAGTAAAGTAAAGTACACCTTTCAAACCTGACGATGTCTAGGGCAGATGATGTAAAGATCATGTTTCTATAGCTGAAGGTTAAGGAGAGTGTCATGTGGCCAGCACAACAACCAGCCGCCTTTACCCAACTAATGTGAAATTAAGAACCCATTAAAATTGGGTGGACTGGGTTTGCTAAAAATTCCAGTCCTTATTCAGATTCAAACCCAAAATCCGTTGGTTCCAAAGCAAAGCACTTTACCACTCAACAACACACCCCTGATTTCTTACATAATAAGTAGATAAAGATTCCTACCCTGAGTTTCTAATATGTCATGATCGATGATGTGTCTGGAAATTATTCTCCTGCTTGGAATCCTGTTCACAAAACTTTTAGTGTGTGAATATAAGCTACCATCTTCATCCAGCACTCCAGAATCCCTAGTTTCATACTTCTCATCATCCATATCAATGCCATGGGCACCTGACATGTGCATTTTCACAACCATGTCATTGACAAAGGACTGCATGCACAGATGGCACTGTGCTGGCAGTAAGTGGTCCCGGTGGGAGTTAATCACATGCACCGCCAAGTCGTAGGTTCGCATAAATGACACCGTGCAGAAAGGACAGCAGTAAGTAGTGCTGTTGGCGCCCAGCAAGGTATCCTTCATGATCCGGGGAGAGATCAAGTGAACTTTTCTAGCGTGCTCTGACAAAATGCGATTGGACGGAAAAGTATCTTGGCATTCTGGACAAATGTGAGCCTCAGTTTGTAGGTGTTGAATTCTGACATGGTTGTACATAGGATGAAGACTTTGGTAACCTGACAACACATAAAATTTGCATCTATAGTTCAATAAAATAGGAACATATAGACATAAAGTTTTAGCACAAAAAACACTACATTGGATTTTAAGAGTTTGTAAAGTGTAAACATTCTCAGAATGAATTATGAAAAATTTTGATTTGTAATGAATTCTGTAGACAATATTTTGAATATATATTGTGTTATTAATTTTTTTTTATATTAACAATTATTAAATATTTATAATTGTATCTCTGAAAAGCTGTGTTTCAAAATGATATAAGTTAATTCATGAGTTGTTTCTGTGCAAAGATATAAACAACTATTATGTGACCCACTTACTAAAAGAATGTAGTCAATTCTAAATAAATACAGAGTTAAGCATTCAGCTTACGTCTTGCACTGATTAATGATCAATTCATTAATTGATTCCTGTCAAAATTAGAATGATATGTGTGCAACCCTAGTTCAAACTACAGCTCATTATAAATGCAAATAAATTGTGTGTCAGTGCCACCATTACTAATCAAATCTTTAATATTTTTTAAGGATGGCTACACCAACCTGCACCACAAAATGGACAGTGTACAGGTACTGCCCCACTATGAAGTGTCAATCTATGGACAGAGGCCAACTCCATGTTGGGCAGCCAGGCTGGACAGAAAGGACACTTGAGTTCCCCGGCATGGGTCTGCTCATGGGCTTTCTTCAAGTGTTTGTGCAAGGAAGGGCCAGAGTCGAAGACTTTATCACACAGTCGGCAGATGTTGAACTGGTTCAGCTCAGGGTGGACCTTCAGCGTGTGCCCCAACAAGGAAGATCTGTCCCCAAACACAATATTGCAACTAAACAGAAAAAAAGTTAAATATTCATAATCTCATACTATGTTAGATTCTTTCAAGGCACTCTTGTAATTCACCTACAGAGAAACTTCATCTGTCTGCTAAGCAAATAACTGCTTGATAGATCTTGAAGGATTTCATAAAAGTATTTTTGTTTTCAACAAATTTAAACTACCAGCATAAGTAAATGTACAAATGTGTAACATGACATATGGAGTTAGAGAAAGTGTATATTAAAGCAAACCTATTATAACTTTCTGGATAGCTACTTGGTTTACAGTAGGATGTTTGGCCAAATAATAGTCTTTATTTCTGAGGGGGTTTCTTAGTTGATCATTTGAAAACAATGATTCACTTTATATTTGAACAAATATTTTATGCCCAGTACATGCTTGGTTTCATAACCGGGGGTACTGGGTTCGAATCCACAAAAATAGATGACTTTACATCATATGCTCTATAGATTGAAAGGGAAACTTTACTTCTTTTTTTTCTTTATTCAAAATCATTAGCTTCACATGTTAGAGTTGCCCAAGAACCTACCGACTACAAGAAAGCAAAGCTCTTTCGTTTCTAAGAAGCTGATGAGTTGGATTGAATAGACTAACAAGTCCTCGGCTTGAAAATGTCTGAAATGAGCAGAAAATTTGTGCATGTTTATAAATAAGAAATTTACCTTTATTACTTAAAATTAAAAGATCTTTTAATTTAAATTCCCCTGAGCTTGTAAAATGGCAGTAAAGAAAGAACATAAAGCATAACTATTGGTACATATTTCTTACAAGGTTAAAGGCAATTAACAAATATCCTATTTTAAAAGATGAACAAATCACATTGTGTGAAAATTTTTTTTTGCTCTTTCTCTCTGTAACTATTTTCCATGTTCTGACGGAATTGTTAATTTAATCCAATATTGTAGAGCACTAACATGTTATGATTAAAATGGTATAACTTTTGTTATGTTTTTGATATAAGTATTGAATTGCATTGCATGTTCTTGTTAGATATTACAAAAACAAGTGTATAAATTGATATAACAATTGTTTTTTTGCTTTATGAAAAGTAAAAATTAGAGTACGAAAACTCACCAATGGATGAAAAAAAAAATCAAAGTCACATAGAAAGATAATTTCCATTCCAAAATGAATTAAAAGCTAATTTTTTTTCTATAATCCTTATCTATATTTACATGAAATCAAACCACTAACAGTGAAAAAAACATGGAATTAAAAACTATAGCTCATTATCCAAGGTCATCGCCAAAGGAAAATGAGAATAAATATTACTATAAACACTTGCAACATTGCGTTCCAGTTAGAAAATAATTGCACTGTACATGATATATTTGAACTAAAAGTGATGCCTTTCTATTTACATAATGTTTCCTTGAACAAAAAACAACTTCCATGTTTTAGCTGTGGTATGCTTTAAAACAATCCATATGGATGTGCAACATCAAATCACATCCCAAGCAAACATAAACAGTTGGCTCTGATCTGCAGTGTTTGCATACTCTGTCCTTCTTAGAATTGATAATTAGAAACTTAGCACCAACAAGTCTTTCCAGACAACAAGGACGTTCTTTTTTTGGGATTGGGTTTTCCAGACCGCACATCTTCTGACATAACTGTTCGAGCATGTCGTACAAGACTCATTACAAGTTGTTGCTTAAAATTTCTCTGCACTAACTTTTAAAAAAAAATACATTTTCGGATCTTGCAGATTTGTAAGTTTGTGCAAATTGAAGGCATTAATTGTGCAAATTTCAATGCTCAAAAAACAAAAAAGCTTTTTCTACCATTTCCTTGATTTTCTGTTATGGTGGCCAAGTAACCAAACAGTTGTTCAACTCGATCACAACCATTCATAAACTGGTTATACTGATGAATGACTTTTTGATGCTGTTTCAGGACATTTTTTGCAGTTTTGCAGGCTTTTTGGCATTTTTATCCTTAAAGATGACACACATTTAACTGTTGTCGCTGTAGTTTTTTAACTCCATTTGTGCTATCTTGATATTGGCTGGAAAACCTACCCTGTTTGTTTTAGAGGGTTCCTGTATAGTAAAACTTTTCCTTTCACAGGTAGTCCAGCTATGCTTTGGTGGTATACCATCTGTCAGCGAGAAGATGTAATGTCCCTGGCCTATATATTTTAACAGTCTAGCAAAAATTTGTATAGCAATGCCACTGTCTTTGTCCATTGATGGATCTTAGGATAAGTTGGCACCATACTAAGTCAGGATATTATAAACATATCTGGTGACCAAAACCCTTTATGTGGTATTTTTTAGACTTTGAATAATTAAGCTGCTTGTAGGCCCATTTTCTCTTATATCCTACAATCATTTCATCTATCAACAACTGCTGGCCTGGCGTAAACACTTCTTTGAAGTTTACTATCAGCAAGGCAAAAAATGGTTCAATTTTGGATTTATCTTCTGCATCAAATTCAGAGGCAAGCAGAAAAGAATGGTATATAGCCTCAAATCTTTCTCTTTGAAACAATTAGGTGTACCAAAGTGTGTAGAAACCTTCAATCATAGACCAGTAATCATGCACACAAAGATGATAGTCTAATCCAATCAAGAAATGTATAAATTTCATTGTTAGAAACTGGCTTGCATATTGTGAGAATTGATGTCCTGTGTGCTGGAGTGTTGTTGTTTTTTGAAGTAGTCTGCATAACTGTTTATTGCATTGATAAGATTGTCAACAATTGTCTAGCAGAGTAAAAAAAAGTCAAGCTCAGTTGACTCAGAATTGATTAAGTCCAGGTTGACAACTATAGACAATGCATATGGCTGTAGATTTAGATTTTCTGGATGGAATAAATCTAAAATTGCTTTCCATTTTAGTACCACTTAGCATTTATCCAACCTGTTGAAATAAGTATTTTTTAAAATAAATATGTCTAGTTTTAGCAGGGGGTCATAGATGGTTCAACAGCTGATAATCTATTGTCAATAGATTGAAATCTAGATCTTACACTAAAACTATCACTATCAGTATCATCAGTATGAGACAAACTCCCGAACATCTCCATCCATCTCAGTGGCCCTACAGCTCATGGAGGGCTCTGGCCTGCTTCAACACATCCTTCCATTCAGATCTCTCCTGGGCCTTTCGTTTCCACGCCCTAACCCCAAGCTGTTGCAGATCTGCCTCCACATCATCAATCCATTGCATTTGGGGTCTGCCTTTGGGTTGCTTGCCTTTAGGTTTTTGCCTGTATAAAATTTTCGCTCTTCTGTTATCTGACATTCTTTCAAGGTGACCTGCCCAACGCAGTCTGTTCTTTTTTATTTCAGTCACTATCGGTGGGTCTTCATACAATTGATATATCTCATTTGGTTACATCTATATCATCAATAAATTCTCCTTCTTCTTGTTCAGAATATAATTTAGATCTCTAGATTTAGATCTTCAACTTTTAGTAGATAGAGCTCCAGATGAACAAGGCTACATTTCCATTTTTTTAAGAAAAAATAAGATAACGATTTTCAAAAAGCTCTGTAACACTAGAACCACATTGAATGAATATCAGGTAAATGTAGATAATAAGCATTAAAAACGATTCGCGAAGAACGGAAATGAAACAAAGATGTTTAAATGCACCCAATGGCAATATATTCACTTAGTTGACTATGTAGCTATCAAATCGGCAATATTATCGTCGAATAGGAGAGAAAGAATTTTAAAAAATAAACAAATTACATTGTGGGAAAGGTCTATGTGAAGTTCCAATTCATTTTTATCCATGAATTCTGAACGGCAAAACTTGCATGTCTCTACGTAATTTTCAATACCATGGAGCTGCCGCAAATGCTGTCTGAGCTTTGAGGGCGTAGCAAAATACAGTGGAGGGTCACAGCACACTGGGCAGGCCAGGTGACTTCTGGCACGAAGCTCTTCCAGATAGACAGCATCCCTGGTCTCACAGGTGGCATGGTGTGACCTGACATGGGTGAACAGAACATAGTCACTGGGAAACAGGCGTAGACACACTTTACAGCACTTAAGTCCAGGGCGTTGAGCAGAATCAACTGCTGCTTCATTTTCTATTGGGATGAGGCTATCCACTTTGACAGCATTATCATAATGAATGAAACCTGGAAATATTTTAATACAGCTAAATTAAAGGCTTTCTTTGACACATTATTGATTAGTTACAAGGCATATTAATATCAGAATGTGCCGCAGATTTATTAAGCGTATAGGATTATAAAGAGTTGGATATCAAGAGTCAAGTTTACATTTTTTATTTACATTACAGTAACTACAGTAAAAAAGGAATGTTGTTGGCCTCCTACAGTCGTTCATCTCGAACACTTTTTCATGTGACTGTGGAAAGACACTCCAGTCCACATATAACGCAGGTTAAGGTGGCTTTCACTTTGGTGGTAGAGGAAAAGGCCATTTTTCATATAAAAAAAAAGGAATGTATTAAATCAATATACTCTGAAATTTTTTAGTTTGTGATATGATCCTTAATAAATGACATTGTACTCTAGCTGTGCTTGTTTTGTTTTACAAGTTTCAGAGTCTCATCACAACTTACTACATCCTGCAGTGGCAGTAGCGGTGGGCAGGGTTTTAGCCAGGGACCATCAATATGACGGTCCAGAGCACATACCAACAGGCACCCATGACTGAATGTAGTAGGAAGAAAAAGATTGCATGGAAGATTATTGTCATTGTCTAAAATTATGAATAAATCTTCTTAGCCACCAAGCCACACAGTTCCATATTTTTTTAATCACAAGGGTCAGGGATTATCTGAGAGGTTTATGTGATGACCAATGATGAGTGGTTAAGAGCTTGGCTTCCAAACCAATGGGTGCTGGGTTCAAATCTTGATGAAGACTGGGATTTTGAATTTGGAGATTTTTACTCTAATGGGTACCTGACTTTAGTTGGGGAAAGTAAAAGCGGTTGGTCCTAACGAATGCGGGGCCCTATGCGAAACTGATTGCGCGGGGCCTAGTCTGTGTGGCAATAAGGATGATAAGTAAAAATTAAGATTTTGTATTAGAAAAAAATTCGACTTTGCATTTTATTCATTCTTTACTAAGTACAAAATAGAGATCAAATTAACTTTACTTTACGAACCTTGCAACCTATGGCATATTTAGAAGCCAATGACTATAAAAGTAAATAAGGTATTGGAACTTTTGGTTAAGGTGAAAATTCATCCGATTATTACATTTTATTACATGAAAGCTGACAAAGCCTTTTTTATCGCACGTAGGTTTGGCGTTTTCCATAATAAATGACATCCACAAATGACAATTTTGTCTATTTTTCAGGAGATTTTTATAAGTTTTCAGGAGATTTTAATAAATGCAGGACATTTCCATGAATTTTTCGTATAAATTTTGCAATTTAAAATTTACACATAGAATAAACGTGGGGCCTATGAAAGCGCAAGGCCCACTGCGACGGCATAGGTTGCAGTGGCCTACACCCTGCTCATTAACCGTAGGCCAAAAAAACAGATGACCTTAACATCA
This sequence comes from Biomphalaria sudanica, assembly GCA_036873155.1. Taxonomy (NCBI): domain Eukaryota; kingdom Metazoa; phylum Mollusca; class Gastropoda; family Planorbidae; genus Biomphalaria; species Biomphalaria sudanica. Next base: position 161,455 of record JAZGLO010000718.1, on the reverse strand, counting down.
TTTGTTCTATAGATTGCAAGGTCTCAAATGGAAACTTAATTTTTTCATATTATGGTGTAGTATGTTTCCTGTCTAAACACAAAGATCAGATAAACAATCGTTAATCAGTTTTGATTTTTTTCTTCAAAATATTATTTGTAAAATAAAATATTACCAGTGAGAGTATCATTGATATCTTTCGCATCACAGTCTATACACTCCATGCTGTTTAGAAACTTGACACTCGTGTCATCATTGGCCCCACTCTCAGCAATGTCACACATGGAGGCTGCAGAAACAAAACACTGACTCAAAACATTTCTGCTGTCACTTAACAAGAAAGTAAAAAAAAAAAAAGTCATAAAGTCTACGTTAAGATATGATTGTTTACATTTTATGTAAAGTTGCCATTCAATAATCAATTTTTAAAATAGCAATAAAATAACTAAATACAGTTGACGTTTGATAGTCCAACAATTGTTGGACCAGAGGATTTGTTGGATTGCAAAATTTAAATTTAAATGCATGTCAAGAAAATGTATTTATGGTGTAATAAGATATTCTCTTAGACTTTCAAGTGTTTAAATAAACAATAGACAAAAGGAAAAATGTATGAATTGAAATCAGTTTTCACATACTGTATTGTTACAATTTAGGCCTACCTACATTCTAAAAATAAAAGTACTACAGTAGCCATTAATTTCATTATCTCGGCGCTTTATCAGAATGTGCTGCAGATTTATTGAGCGTGTAGGATTGTAAAGAGTTGGATATCAAGAGTCAAGTGTATATTTTTTATTTACATTTTTGTATTAAAATTGTATAAATTGTATCATTGTTACCTGAAGTTTGTATTCTATTGACGTCCTGTAACAAAAAGATTATAATAAACATTTAACATAAATGTATACTACTCCCTTAATCTTAACATCTAAATTATACAATGCCACTAGCTCCCTTCATTTTACTTCTAGATGCTACAGTATCATACTTGTTAAATTAGATGTATAATACTTTAAAATTCTGGCATTAAATGATACTGCATATACTTTAAAACCCTACTATTAGTAAAATTCTACAATTAGACAGTACTTGAACTCACTTAAAATCCTACACTTTGATAATACAAAACTTACTACTTAAAAATCCTACAATTAAATGGTACTAGACCTTACTTTTCAATCCTATACTAGTAGTGTATCAAACTTCTAAATCTTATTATTAGTACTACAATACTACACAAAAAAACACCACCATTACTGACATCTGCAGACTTTGGCTTTGATTTTGTTGTGATCTCTGTACCCCCAGGGGGAATCATTACCTCCATTACAACATCTCCCATGGAAGACAGAGGGAAAAGAACCTGACCATAGTCTCCAGACTGCGTAGATTCAAATACTGGCCATGTTAGGAAAAAAGAATTGTAAAGCCATTTTAATGGGAGATATTTAAAAAAATATAAGAATTGCTTTTTTTTTAAAATTATGACAATATTATAATATATATACAGGGTGCGTCAGAAAAATGTGTACACACTTTGAACTGTCATAGACAATTTATTTCCCTATCTACAATGCTAAATTTAAGCACATGGAAAGCTTAATGTCCGATTGGAAAAATAAATGTGATTAATGTGAGTAATGTTCAAACTGGTGGCCCTCGGCATCAATACATTGCTGATTCCGTACATCGTACCAAAGTGTCCACTGAGATTTCTGCGCACACCACCTGAATCTTGTTCCACAGTGTGTCCAGGTTACGGGGTTTACGTTTGTACACTTCATCTTTAACTGTGCCCCATAAGAAAAAATCCAGCGCGTGAGGTCTGGAGAGCGTGCAGGAAACTCGATTGGTCCCCTGCGTCCTATCCACTGGCCTGGCACATTGTGATCCAGGTATGCTCGTAAGTCCCTATGATAGTGTGGCGGGGCGCCATCTTGTTGGAAATAAAACTTATCATTACTGTGTAATGCACGAATAGCAGGGAATATGGAGTTGGCAAGCATTGTAAGGTACGTTTCTCCAGTAACAATGAGTCTCCTTGCAGACAAACCACACCACACATTTACGCCAGGCAAATTCACAGCCTTTTGAACTGTAATGTGAGGATTATCTTAAGCCCAGTACACACAATTGTGCCTATTGAAAGTTCCATTAAGTTTGATTTGGGCTTCATCCGACCAAATTATGTCACCCATAAATCCTGGTTCACGTCTCACCCTCTCCTGAAACCGTTCACAAAATTCTAACCTTTGATCTGGATCGTCGTCACTTAGCTGATGCACCAGCCTTGGAATGTACACACAAAACTTGCCTTTCCTCAGAATGCGTACCACACTACTAGCACTTACATCACTCTCACGTGCCGCTTACTTTGACAATTTTTCGAGGTGAACGCTGAAACAGTTCCAAGACAGCAGTTGTGTACTCATCACTTGTAGCTGTACAAGGTCGCCCTGATCGACCTTTATGCACATCACACACTGTTCCATGAATTTCGAATTTGTATCGTAGTCGTGTAATTGTTAACCATGAAGGTTGTTCTGTACCATACTCATGTCTCCACTGTCTTCGAAGCACAGCTACATTCTCAAACTTCCAATACCACTTAATTATCTGCTTCTGCTCTTCAAAACTCAAACGCACGTCCGCCATGTTGCAGTTACTTCCCTGCCACTCCGGCACTGTGTATGGTACAAAACCTCCTTCACATTTATTTTTCCAATTTGACATTAAGCTTTCCATGTGCAGAAATTTAGCATTGTAGAATGGAAAATAAATTGTCTATGACAATTCAAAGTGTGTATACATTTTTCTGATGCACCCTATATATATATATATATATATATATAATAACTAAGTTTCATCTTGCTATTTAAAATGAATGACTTTACAAGGAGCAGATAGAGCTTATGTGGTCTTTGCCATGTGAAAATAGAATAATTTACTCATTTTTATTTCTTCCTTTTATTCAACAATTCTAATGAACCATAGCACTTACCCAATTCTTCTCTCTTGGACATGGACTGAGCCTTTTGCAGTGTAGTAGTCATGATTTGATCCAAGGTATAAGCTATGGGTATCCCATCCTTAAAAACAATGTTTGATAACAAATTATAAATCGAAAGGATTGAATGTTATACATATTGTTAGTCATAGTCTAATTTGTAGAAAATTAAAAACACAGAAGTTTTTTAGATAGAAAGATTGTGTACAAGCCTCATTGTTCTGCATGGGCACATTGGCAAAACTGGATAAATTCTTAACTCTGCGTAGCATATTGTCTCCTTTGATAGTCACCAAAAGATTATCCTCTTCCTTTGTGATGTCCTCGACACTGAAAAATTACGAAGTTAAAATGGAAATTTAAGATAAGCTGAAAACATGCAGAATATTTCCCAATCTAGCCCTTCTAGGACAATAACATACATATTTCTTTTTTTTTCTTCACATTCACTATGATAATTCATAATAATTTTTTGTTATTTGTTTTAAGTATTATCTACAAAAATTTGTTTTTGGTATACAGGTACATGCATATTTCAATTTACTTAAAATCAACCATTCCATTTTTAATGGTTTCTTACTGCTTGGAACTAAGGTATTCACTAAAATTGAAGTATGACTGTACATTCGACCTAAATTTTAAAATATACTTGTAACAATAGAGTGCATCTTAAGAAATTACGCTTATCAAATATTTACTTATCAAGAAAATGGTATTTTTATTTATCTTCTACTCTCTTTCCTTTCTAACAAGCAACCAGCACTGAGACCATGTAGCACCAGAGGGCAGGATACAGCTCTGGAGGAGAACCAAGGTGTATAAGAAGGTCTCACTTCAAGTCTCCTGGATAGCAATTAAGAGACTGTCTCTTTTTATCTCTATGCACCATCTGGTAAACATTAACAAGTTATTTAATGTCTTAGCTTATAAATTACAGACATTCCTTCAAAGAAGATAATTACTTCCAACAAACATTCATGTGTCAATCTAGCCATGCATGTTAATTTCAGACCTAAAACTCAACTAAGTCTTTGGTTTTCCTGGCTGATTCAAGCAACTGTTCCCTGCTCTAATGCCACAAGGGAAGAAATAGCACTTTTAAAAATTTGATCTAACAATGAAAAAAAAAAGAATAACTTAACCAGATAGAAATAGCCTAAGGAAAAACAATACCACACAATGTTATATTGATGACTTTGCACATTTCAAAACAACACACACACACACAAAGAACCATCTATATATATAATTCTCTTCATGGTCCAACCATGCGGGACACTAGGATGAAAAAGTAATGGAAAGATAACTTTTATTTCTGCAAGTCGGACTTGAGTTACCCCACATAACTTTCGCTGTGACAGAGGGCTCAGAAAAAAAAGAGACGGGGTGGCGTATGCCATGCCACAGGTCGGCTCGTAATCTATAAAAGACTTTTAGGCTAGAGGAAGAAAAAAAGAAAGAAAAAGTGAGCTCATCTCAGACCTCAACATTCAATGAAGTACTTGTTAACATACCGAGCATCAATGAATTTAGCATTGGCACTGTGCTTGGCAACAGCCTTGCAGTACCGCCTCACGTTGTCTCTCAGCGCCAGCGGGGTCATGTAGTCATGGTCATGAGCCACTACTGCTGGATCACAATGTTCTCTGAGTTGTGTGTCTGCTGGAAGCTTCTCACTGAGCCGAAAATTTTGAGATGTATCTCTGTGAATTCTGAAATCTTTTATAATGAAACATTACCAAATCATAGATATTGGTCAACATGATAATGTTAAATATTCATGGATATAAAAAAAACAACAACCAATAATCAAATGTCAAATGATGATAAAAGTCTGTATAGTGCAGGCCAGCAGCATCTTTTACTGTCTATTCTACTATATATTATTCCTATTGTCACAGAGCAAGGCAAAAAGAAAAGGGAAATAACCTAGTACAATAGCAATAACAAGGGAAAAATGTTTGTGACCTCTTGAAATCAGAAATGACAGAAATGAGTGGAAAAAATGCAAATTTCCATTGTATATTTAAACCACTATAATTAGACTTGTTAAAGACAACAAAAAGGGTTGAAGTCTGGATGAGAAGTATTGTTGGTTTGCTTAACTATATTATTACTTTGGTTTAACTAAAATAACTTTATGATTCTAAACTTGCAATCTGGATTTGTGGAATAATTGTAATAGAATGGATTCATTAAAGTGTTCAGCATTATTCTTCTTGGATTTGTTTTGTGTTTTGAGGACACAGAATAGCTTAATTATGTTTTGACAAAGAGAGAACTTTTTCCTTCAAAAATAAACTTGAGACTATTCATGATCTATTGAGGCGTGGTAGCTGAATGGTAAAGCCCTTGGCATCCTGGTGAAGACTGGGATTTTAAATTATCAGAACTTTGGTTGCCTCTGAGTCCACCCAGCTCTAATGGATACCTGATATTAGTTGAGGAAAAGTAAAGGCTGTTGGTCACTATGCTGGCCAAAGAAACTAATGACCTTTACATCATCTGCCCTATACATCACAAGGTCTGGAAAAGGGAACTTTACTTTTTTTTTTACTATTTATGATCTAGCAGTACATAAGGTATGTAGAAGTCTAACGCCAAATTATATGAAATATAGTCAGCGCAGCATCCTAACATTGTTCATCCTCTCATCTAAAAATCAGTTACCCTTATAGAGATGGGTCATTTCATTTCATGTCAACTTAAATTCCACATAAAAATCAAACTAATGGATTTGCACCAAATATATCTAACTAAAGCTGGGAGGAAATAAATCTGGGCAATGCAAATCAAACAATCATCATTATCATCAAACACTAAGTAAGAGAGAGCTTGAAAGCATCCTTTCTACCTAAAGCCCAGGACAAATAACACCTGCCATTTTGTGGAATGATGCACATGTGTCACCATACAGGTCAAGTCTTCCCAGACCTGTCAAAATGGGATCCAGCAAGTCTGAGACAAATTATTTAATCTACCAAGACAGGTTTGAGGTCCATGCTGATAAACTTATAAATTTAAAATGAATGTATATCCCTTAAAAATTCATTGTACTTTAATATGTTAACTTAGTTGAAGACAAAATAGAGCACAATTGATTAGCCTCAAACAAAAAAGTTATTCCTTGATATAGCAGGACAAAAGTTTTTACTTTACCTCTAGGTGGAGTTTGGCTTGGAGAGCGTATTTTTTTTCTTAATATCATGGCAGGGCCTTTCTTAAATTGTTCTGGAGGGACCAAAATAAGATGAGGTTTAGGCTCAAAAGCCATACGAAAAGGACCAACTATGATCATGCTTGTCTGAAATTCAAACAAAAAAAGTTATGAAAAAAATGATGCATTTTAAAACTTTGATTTCACAATGTGCCATTTTTAAAGGATTTTTTTTAGAGAGATCTAGGGACAACCATTTTTTAAATGTATTTTCAGCGTTGAGTAGCAGCAAATGTCACTGATTATTTGAGCTTTTATTAATAGCAACTGCCATGATTTTTTTAGCTTTCACTAGCAGCAAATGTCACTGATTATTTGAGCTTTAATTAGCAGCAAATGTCACTGATTTTTTTTAGCTTTCACTAGCAGCAAATGTCACTGATTATTTGAGCTTTAATTAGCAGCAAATGTCACTGATTTGTTTAGCTTTCACTAGCAGCAAATGTCAGATTATTTGAGCTTTAATTAGCAGCAAATGTCACTGATTGTTTGAGCTTTAATTAGCAGCAAATGTCACTGATTATTTGAGCTTTCACTAACAGCAAATGTCACTGATTATTTGAGCTTTAATTAGCAGCAAATGTCACTGACTGTTTGAGCTTTAATTAGCAGCAAATGTCACTGATTATTTGAGCTTTCACTAACAGCAAATGTCACTGATTATTTGAGCTTTAGTAAAAAGTAAAGTTCCTCTTTTCAGACCTTGGGATCTAGAGAGAAAATGATGTTAAGATCATCTGTTTCTGTGGCCAATGGTTAACAAGCAGGGTGTAATGTGGCCAGCAACAATGACCAACTACCTTTACTTTCCCCAACTAAAGTTGAGTACTCAATAGAGTTGGGTGAACTCAGGGGTACCCAAAAAGTCCAGAAATTCAAAATCCAAGTCCTCACAGATTCGAACCCAGGGGGACCCCAGGTTTGGAAGCCAAGTACTTAACCACTTGGCCACTGTGCCCTTGTTTGAGCTTTGAAAGCCTCAGCTTTCTTTAGCTGCAAATTGCCAGTCTAATTATTTGAGCGTTCAGTAACAGCAAATATCGCAGATTATTTCAAACCAGAATAAAACTTCCAAACAATTTTCACATTACAATATTTCTATATTTTAGTTAAATATCAAACTGCTTACAATTCATGCTCAAATTGATAAAGAAATTGTGTTGCTTTGGTGCATTTGTTTTTTACAAAGATAAATTACTTGTTGAATTTGTATTTTTTTTTTTTTGCATTAATAAGATTTAATTTGGGATGATCTTTTTTCAAAGATAATTTTCTTTTTCTTTAAAATATAGATTTTTTAAAACTTTGTCTAATTCGCAAAAATAAAACATTTACAGCAAAATCGCATTTGATTAATCCAAATAAGTCTATAGGGGAGGTCACCTTTCCATCCGTATCAAATGTCGACTGTGGAATGTAGAAGTGATCACTCTTAACATCGCCATAGGATTCAGGGCAAGAGGGCAACAAGCTGACCAGCTCATAATCCTTCTCCAGAGAAGATATTGATGGCAGCGTGATGCTTGTTGAAGGAGTTTTCACAGGGACATTGGAGGAGACTGTAAGTGAAAAAAATATTTTGACAGCTCAAAAATTCATGGTGCTAAATCAAACAACACTATTAAAATTGTATACTTATACGCTTTAAGTACACTTATTTATAGATCTCTATACATATTTCAAATATCAACTATTAACTGATACTCTGTATACATTGCTGATATCTAAAAAAATAATACAAATAAATCTGTTTTCTTACCAAACAGTTTTGGAATGTCATGCACATTTGAATCATCTTTGTTTTGGGGCTTAGAATGACTAGAAAAATAAAAAGCAAAATAAAATTAGAGCAAGTTGATTTATTGGCTATCATTGTAAAATTAAGTAGAGTTGAAAGTATTCTTTCATCAATAACTTCCTTTGGCGATGGCCAGAGAATGACTTCTAGGGATGGTGGGTACTAAAAAAAAAATAGAACACCAGTGTGAACCTAAACATACGTCTCTTGCCTTCCAGAAACTTGAAAGATCTAGAAAGGGAGGCACAGAAATGTTAAATGTTTAAAATACAAATAATACATTAACAAGCCGGCATAAAAATAAAAAAGAAAAGTTACGTATAGTGAATATGTGTATGACAAACCATGCTTTATTATGTAGCTGCATCAACCAACACTTGGCTAAACAGCTCAATAGTAAAAAAAAAACATAAAAGCTTCATTGGATTTGTAAAAGCTATTCAAAACAATAATGCTGAGTAAATCAGAAAAGCAATAAAAAAAAAAGCAATAATCTATGTATAGTTGATGAAACCTACAATTCCTTTTACTTCAATTTCAATAGGATGGATGGTTAGAATGTCTTCCCCTGAAGCACGTTGTATCTGATTTCTATTAACGAGCAGGTAGATCTAAATAAGAAGATTAAATGCTGCTGTTGTCTTTGGGTCAAAGATCTAATTGTTTCAACAAAAGGTTTTTTAAGTTTTTAAAAATATGTTGCTTCATTAAATGCTCAAATATTACAATAGGTTGTTTGCTTATATAATATATTTCTTTAAAAGATTAAAATCCAATATGATTAAGAATAAGTCATGGATGGCAATTTTCATATTTCAAAGTTTGAGCCCGGGGTTTATTAAGTTTCATTTATGAAAAACAAATTATAAATTATAAAACAAGTACAAAATATAAGTATTTTAAAAATCCAGTACAAACCTGTAGTAATTAAATGTTTTAGGAGTACCCTTCATTGTGTCACAGTTTAATTCAATAATCTTCTGTCCACCATCTTTGTCCACAATACCAAGGCGAAAGTTTTCTATCTTCTGTCTGTTCTGAACCAAGCTGGATTCTGGAAGCAGACTTTTAGGAAACTTTACAGGAAACCCTCTCTCGGATACACTACTCTTTCTAGTTTGAACAATCCCAGTTTTTTTGCTGTTACTTATTTTGGGCTTTTTCGCTACTTCCTCTTTCCTTTCATCAGACTGAGACATGCTTAGCTTCTTAGGTCTACCTCGCAGACGCTTCTCAGCAGCTTTATCAGCTTGGGCTCCAAGCTGCTTCACAACATTAGCCTTGACCAGCTCTACTTTTTGCGGCAATAAATCTTGGAAGCTTTGCTGGTCAACTTTCCACTGGTCCTGCATATAATTGATTAAATACTCGTACTTCTTTTTCTCCCTCACTCGAAGTTTCTCTTTCAACTTCTCAACGCAGGTGTCTATGTCTTCTTTGTCTGCATCCCCATCTTCCATCATTCTCACCTCTTTTAGATTGGACTCAATCGTTTTCTCCCCATCCTCCAGTTTTTTCATGAGTTTGTCGTATCGCCTTTTTTTCCCATGTCTGTTCAGGTCAACAGCAAACAACATATTGCTTTCTCTAGCGACATCAAGCGAAAGAGGTTTTTCCTCTATGGGAGCAATTCTATTAACATCACGAAATATGTAAATTTGTTTTAATTTATCATCCTCTTTATTATTTGAATTAGTCACTTTTAATATGTATTTTTTGTCACTAACATTGTCTGACGTTGAAGAACTTACTTTAGCATTCTCTTTTTCTAAATGGTCAGCTTCTTTTTTTCTGACCGCGTTTTCATTTTTTTCAAAACTACCACTATACATTGTGCATACTTGTGTAGCCACATTTTCTTTGTTCTCAGTAACTGCATTGTTCATTTTCAGTGTTTGTTTTATATCCTTTCTGGTTCTCTTTTTTACTTTACATAATTTTAAGTCTGATTCTGTCTCCTTGGTTGCTGGTAAATCTAGTTTCTTTTTATACTTGATTAGATGTACCATTGGAGCAGAGGTGTTTAAATTGACAATGTCTTGAAAATTTCCAGCAATGAAATCTTGATCTAGATTCACTGGTTTGAGTTCTAAACAATTAAGAAATTGCTTTGAATTTTCAATTTTTTCCGAGTCATAAGTATTGTTGTTTTCAGCCGATGATTCAGACAAAGTACTTAAACTGCTGGTTTGAGAATGCTCAACAAGAGGTACTGACAAATTATCATTCCTTTTTTTTGCTAGTCGCACTGAGAATTTGCGCTCATTTGCATGTGTGCTTGAAATGTAATTATCTTGAATCATGTCAGGCTGCTTTGTTTTTTATTGCCACAACATACAGATCTGATCCATGAAGCAGAAGATAATGTCTGTAAATGTTAGATCAACTTAGAAAACTCAGATGGCACTTTTTATTATTTTAAAGCTGTTAATTCTCTTTTTTTTTTTCTATTCAGAATTTTGGCTTGTCATAGATAAAGAGTCATCTGATTCTGGACACACAATGAGACATGATCTCTATCGAGATGATATATCTAGAAATATATGTAATAAATTGAAGTCAAATGGTTAAAATATTTTTGTTTTTACTTGATCTTATATAGTATCTCTATATTATAAATATTAATTATCTAGATCTTCATTAGTATTACTTTTTTGACCCACAAATCCTTTTTTATAAAATCAAAACTTGATCACAGACTCCAAGTGAAAAAGCAAAAAGATGTGTATAGCATGAAAATTAAGTAATTATTGAAATACAGGTAATATAAACTTTTGCTTTAAAAAAAAAATTAAGTTAACTTGGGAAAAACTTGATAAATTAGACTTTATGCATGTATTTATGTCTGACTCAATGTTTGGAGTAGATATTGCAAATTCCCAGAACCACTAATGTCTAGTGGCTTTTTTTTTTTTTCAATTAATACACATTCAACCAAATAGGAAGATTTGAAAGCAGTCAACAACTTCTGTACAATAACCCATAATTCAGTACATACAATTGGGATGTTTTTTTATGTAAACAGAATTTGTGGTATACATATCCTTCTTCAACATTGGTTAAAGTTCCTCATTTGTGGATATTTCAATAAGTCTAAATTGCTTCTGTATTAGTATGGATTCATATAGGCTACATGAGTACATATATATATTGTGGTCGTGCTATAATTTTGCCCATTGGCAAAAGAGTCTACAAAAAGTGAAAAATATCTTCCAATATTCGAAGTCTGCATAAATTTAAGTAAGATTCTAGATTTGATGCCTTTAATGCCCTTAAGTGTTGACTGTGTTGATTATACTAATTAGTGATCTAGATCTATAACATAATTAATATTGATCTAGTCTAGGTCTATACTGAATTACTAATCTATACAATATAGTATAGTGTCACTATAGTATAGATCAACTTCAAGGCCTAATATTCTACATTATTATTATATATATAAAATATAATATGGCCTAGATCTATCTTATCTAATAAAATACAGACAGGATTCAGTCTACTTTATTCATTATTCAATTATTGTAACTAGTGTGACTGTCTCTCCCTCTCGACTCTAAGACTAGAGATCTATATAAGTAACTATATAGGCTACCTACAGTATAGATTTTAGACATCTATGTGAGTATGTCGACTATGTTATATCAATTATAATATAAATATGTAACCGCCTGTCTACTACAGTCTAGTGATACTAAGTGACAGTCATAGACATAGTTTACTAGAAAAAAACTAGATCTAGAATAGATAGATTCTATAGAGAGTCTAGACACTGTCACACAGTCTAATGATAATAAAAGTCATTAATTAAAGTCTAATGATCTTATGACATAAAATGATCTCTAACTCTAATAAAAATGAATAGATCATCATAGAATCATACTAACTACTAGCTAGATCTAAGTCCTAAGTCTAAGACTAAGGCTAAGGCTTAAAGATCTTTTTAAAATTTTAGCAGTCTAGAACAAATAATAATCCTGGTCTGGAATTATTCTAGATTTAGAATATATTTATTATTTTATCTTGTCTCCAGACTAAATCTGTCAGCATTGTGGTAACACCTGGATCTAGATTCTAGAACTAGAGTCTAGATCTAGATCTAATGTAGAATGTAGGTCGATTACGCAAAATCGTAATATTTTTTTTCCCCTGTTAACCGTTGAGCCTCGATTGAAAGATTAGGTTAGGAATCCCCTCCCCCCCCCCCCCCCCCCCAAGAAATACTTTTACAATCAATTAGATCTATTTATAGATCTAGATTTTATAAGGCTCAGTGCATCACTTCTCCTCCCCCACCTCTCAGAAAAAAGAAAAAAAAAGTCGAGCATGTTGGATCTAGGCCTTCCGGCTCTAATGCTGTATAAAGGTCTTATTTTTGTCCCAAAACGTGTTCCTTACTATTGGCCGTTTGAATAAATTATGTATTGTATTGTACGTAATTGTTCTGAATGTAAGATTTTTGCGTTTAATTAATAACCAATCAATAATTCAGAAACATTTAGCATGATCAATAAACTAGATAATAATAATTTCTGCTAATCCTGCTGGAGTCAAAAAGTAACCATTAATTACGGAGGAAAACCGGAACACTTGCAAAAAGGCTAACAACAAATAGTTGCTAGGACGGTTGCAGACGGATTCATTCACAGAACTCCACTTTTCTGGCTTTTCGCTGTTCAAACTGCTGCTGTTGTTGTTTTATTTAAGCCAAGGTGAATTGTTAGACAATGATAGCCTCTTAGAATCGACAGGTCATAAGATGCTGTCTCTACCGAAACTGAACGGTATTTCGAAACCAAAAATGTCCTATTAAGAGCATGCATGGTAATTAGTATCATGTAGAATTTCAGATGCAGAAAAAGGCTTCCAAAGTATGGAGTAGCAAGTCCTGTTATTTTTTAAATTGAAGGTGAAAGGGAATCTCTGTTCGCGGGGCCCCACTTGCCATCCCCTAAGGCCGCTAATGGTTATGTACTTTTAGATCTAGCATCCAGATCTATAATAATAATAATAATGGCAATGTCTTAGATTCCAAATATTAAGGATGAGTGCAGTGATTCACATGACTACGCAAACCCAGTTGCAACCTGCATATTTTCCCTCATTTCTTGCGGACAAAGCCGTTGTCCGCTGGCGGTCTATATAAGTTTTCTTTCCGTCTTCTGCACCTGCCTTCAATAATGGCTTTTCTTTGAGTCTCAAATGTTTATCCAGCAGCCTTTGTGAGAGCTCTCCAACTGTCTAGATCTGTCAGAGGTCATCTGCTGCCAGCTACTTTCCTCTATGCCAGTGCGAGGGCGACATGTTGCCTGAGTTGATCTTAATAGCGCTTACGGGGAGCACATCTATTACGCAGTCCTGCTTTTGCAGAAGATCGCCTTTGGCATGCGGTGGTATCCCATTGAGCATAAGTGTCCGACCCAGCGCAACTGTCGAATGTTAATTAGTGCTTGTATACTGTCCAAACCGGCCTCCAGTAGAACATAGTTATTTGTAATGTAGTCTTGCCAAGATATTCCCATTATCGGGCAAAGGCACCTTTGATGAAAGCATTCGAGGAGCCTTGAATGCCCAGGTCTCAGAGCCATACAAGAGTGTAGTGAGAACCAGTGCATAATAAACACTGATTTTTTATGCCAGGTGAAAAGACCTACTAAACCAGACTGTCAGTCTGAGGCGGCCAAAAGCGCCATTGACCTTTGCTAGACAGTTGTCTATTTTTCTGGACAGTGATGCGTCGTTGGACACAGTGCTGGCTAGATAGGTAAAGTGGTCAACAACTTTAAAGAGATGGCCATTCACATTGATTTGTAGAACTGAATTAGTTCCCATTGGGGACTGTTGAAGCATGACCTCCATTTTTTTTAGATTGATGGACAGACCAAACGAGGCAGCAGCCTCAGCAAATTCATGGACGGCAAGTGGAAGTTCCTGTTCGGTGTGTGCAAGAAGGGCACAATCTTCCACATAGAGCAGCTCAGTAGTTATCATCTTTTTAATTTTGTACGGAGAGCAAGCAACTTATGTTGAATATGCTTTCATCGGTGCTGAACCTAACGTAGATGCCCATTCTCTAGAGACGTGAGCTGACATGTCACCGTTGTATCTGATTTGACCATTTTAACCCTCTTGCAGTTGCTTCAGAACAGTGACGAATCTTTGAGGGCATCCTTGTCTAGATGGAATTCTCCACAAGCCATCGCGACTCGCTGTGTCAAATGCTTATGTGAGCTCGATGAATGCAGCGTACAAGTCCAGGTTCATCTCCATGCATTTTTCTTGCATTTATATCAATGTTTTCTTACTTAACCTCTCTGATCCCTCTTTTTCGGCAACATTGTCAATGGAACCATCAAAAGACGGGGGAGGAAAGGAGCAAAAACAAATGGGAGTGCTATCAAACGTACATGCCGACCAGCAAAATGATCCGACCAAGCACAACCTCGAAGACATCAAAGTAGTGTTGAACCCCATGTCGCTCGTGCATAGCATAAAGTACGGTCTATCGTTTTGCAAATAATAATAAGTACAGTTTGTAGAGTGTAAAATTTTTGAAATTGTTGTTGAATTTCAAACAAAATTAATAGTCAAAAATTAATTTAAAAAAAACACAAGAAAACGTGTTCCGACATCTTTGTCTTGTTGCTGGCACTATTTTTTTTTAAGTTGTCTGCATTAAAAAAAATATTTTTTTACTCGCGACCACACCGGACCATTTGGTGCCGGCCCACCGGGCATTTACCCGTTAACATTAACATTAAAACGATAATAATTCTAACATCAACGTAGATGGGGGGGGGGGGAGGGGGACCGGGTCCAAATTTGAAAATTCCCCCGGGCCCCTACTTGAGGGGTCCCCAAAAGAGTGATAGAATTTTTTTTACAAAATTAAATATAAAATTTATGTCACGATGTCAAATGTCAAATGCCCCTAAAGAGGTCAAGCCCACCGCCTCCTCCTCCAATCCCTATCTACGCCACTGAATATCAGCCTGATATCAGGCTAAACGTCCAAGAATTGGCCAAGTTATTGCAACGGTGGCCTCCTTCAGTTGTAAATCATTTAGTAGTTCGGCTAATCAGGGGCGGAATGGGTATCAAAATCGGCCCGGGCATTATCATATAAACCGGTCCACAAATGGCATGTCATTAATTTTCGGTGTGGGGGGGATTTTACCCCCCCCCTTCCGCAATTTTATATATATATATATATATATATATATATATATATATATATATATATATATATATATATATATATATATTAGTGTGTGTATACGTAATTAATCTTCACTACATTCTTATCTTTCATTCTTTTAAACTTTTTTTCTACCCTAGAATACTCTCTTCCTATAATTAGTGAAAGGCAGTACACACTGCTAAGAGCCATCTTCGGAGTCTGGGGGAGCGCTTACAGCGCTCCCCGCCCCGGACCAAGCATTATTTCCGTTATTTTAAGCTTTAAAAAATGCATATTTTGAGGTATCTACAGTGCAATTAGCCTGCTACTCTTCCGCTAAAAAAATCAAAAACTAAATCTTCTATTCACAGGAGTCCAGCGACTGGTAGAAAATGGTAAAATGCTTTAGATTTGTATTGAAGGGGGGGGGGGGAATTACAAAACCCCTTTTGGCTACACTCATGAAATTTGGTGACTGTAGTTTGCTTAAGTTGGCTGCACTGGGGAAGTAAGTAAAGTTTCCCTTTCAGACAATGAGATCTGAGGCCAGTGATGGTTTGAACTCCTCCCCTCTCGGCTACGCCCATGTGTTTTATCATAGGTGTAAGCCTAATTCTATTCAAAATATATAAAGTTTGATAACGCATCGAAAACTGGATGTATGATTTCGTAGGCTTACATAAAATATTCTATTTATACATGTATGTAGTCTGAAAACTATAAACACTACAATAGCAGCCTTAATGAGTTTCAAACTTTTTGTTATTAATTATAGATTACAGACGTTTCTTCAAAAAAAAAAATAATTAGGTCCTTCGCATTTCACGTGTCAATCTAGTCATATATGTTGATCTGTGACTTAAAATATGCTAAATCATTGGTTTTCCTGACTGACTCAGGCAACCCATTCCTTTAAATGTGGTATCACCACAAATACAAAACTATGGGTCTATCGAGCCGTCATCCTCCCTACATTGCTCTATGCCTCAGAAACATGGATAGTGTACAGTTAACATGCAAAGAAACTGAATCACTTCCACATGACAAGTCTGTGAAAAATACTGAATGTCAAATGGCAAGGCAAAATACCAGATACTGAAGTCC
Organism: Biomphalaria sudanica; assembly: GCA_036873155.1. NCBI lineage: Eukaryota > Metazoa > Mollusca > Gastropoda > Planorbidae > Biomphalaria > Biomphalaria sudanica. Next base: position 145,167 of record JAZGLO010000718.1, on the reverse strand, counting down.
TTCAAAGAGCGGGTCTGCAAAGCATCCACACAATCCTGATGCAGTCCCAGCAGCGATGGGCAAAATGGAAGACCACCGCATTCCTAAACGACTTTTGTATGGCCAACTAAGCGAAGGAAAGCGCTCGCAAGGTTGTCAAAGAAAGCGCTTCAGGGACACCCTCAAAATTTCTCTGAAGGCGTTCAGCATAGACCCAGCCACCTGGGAGACAGAGGCACATGACAGAGCATCATGACGTCACGCTGTGAAAACCGGCGCACAGGTTGCTGAGGAAAAGAGAACAAAGCTGGCAGAAGAAATTCTCCAGAGAAGAAAAGCAAGGCCAATGACACTAGCTCTAGCTGGAATAACCTGCCTAATGTGCGGCCGAACATTCCAGGCTCACATAGGTCTCACCAGCCACACGAGGAGACATAAAACCCCAGTGCAAAGCCCTCAGCCCCCTGGATGACAAAGTGGTCATAATCGAACTACGATGGAGATATATATATATATATATATATATATATATATATATATATATATATATATATATATATATATATATATATATATATATATATATATTCCTTTAAAAGATACAAGAAAGCAGAACGGTTTGAGAGGTACTTCTAAATGTAAAAAGTTGTTGCTTCGTCCTAGTACATTCTCAAAAACGCGATTTGTATATGAATATATTATTTAAAAACTACGTACAGAATTATTTTACGAGCCTTGCGTGTAGCGAAGTCATACAGTATATCATAATAATTCTGTTTCCTACATAGATCCCGCTCAATAGCAAGAATTACGAATGTTTCAATTTATCTTTAAAAATTGTTGACCTCAAGTAATTCTTCATTAGTTTGAGGCGCGAGAAGCTTCTTTCACCAGATTACACAATTACGGCTGATGCATAATGCCGCGCGTAAGATGGGCGTTTTCCATATTGAATGACACCCCAAATGACAATTTTTGTGTATATATTTTCGTATATTTTAAGGACTTTTTCGTATATTTTGCGATTTCGGGAGATTTCCAGGAGCTCGACAGGAGGGCGCTGAAAACCTGTTTTGTTATAAAATTGTTTTATTTAATAAAGATATATACACCTTGAATTATAGCGGGTCCTATGAAAGTGCAGGCCCCACTGCAGTCGCATAGGTTGCAGTGGCCTCTGCCGGCCCAGCAAAATAGCGGCGTATGCTACGCCGCCGGTCGACTAGTATTATTTAAAATATACATGATTCTAAATATCCTTTCATTAAATATCGGATGTGACAGCGCTATATAAATTATTGTAATTATTGTAATAATTTTCATTATTAATGACTTTATACTAAGCATAAGTCTGCCATTAATCATAACGGTATTAGACTCATTTAGATCTAGATTTATGTTTTAATTAAATAATAATTTTTTTGTAAGCCTTAAAGTGTAGTATTTTTATATCTATGTTATTACAAATAAACAACAAGAAACTTACTTTTTTCTTTTCAAATCGCAGAAACTAGAACTTTATACGGTTATACCCATATTGTGCTATGAATAAGTTGGGTGGTTTGCAGTTTCGCGGCTGTGTGTATGTGTATAAGTTAACTTCTATTAAGTTTTGTTAACGAGCTAATTGTCTCCCCTTTTGCCGCGTTATATCAATGTTTTCTAACTTAACCTCTCCCATCCCTCTTTTTCGTTAACTTTCAATGGAACCATTAAAAAACGGGTGAGGGAAGGAGCAAAACAAAAATAGGAGTGCCATCAAAGTCCCATGCCGACCAGAAAAATGATCAGGCCAAACACAGTCTCGAAGACATCAAAGTAGTGTTGAAAGCCATGCCGCTCGTTCATAGCAGAAAGTACGGTCTAACGTTTTTACAAATGATAATACGTACACTGTATAGAGTAATTCTTAAATTATATTCTTGTTGAATTTCAAACAAAATTAATTGTAATAATAATTTAAAAAATCAACAACTTTGTGTCTTGATGCTGTCACTTTTTTTAAAAAGTTGTCTGCATTGAATTTTTTTTCTTTGGTCGCGACCAGACCGGCCCACCGGGCATTTACCCGTTTGCCCATATAGCCCCCGCCCCTGAGGCTAATAGATCTATTTGTGCAGAGTTAACATTATTCAAAATCACTATTTTTTTTTAAGTAACGTCTGTAATCTTTAAGATAAAGTCTCGGATCACCCCTCGTCCATTTCTCAATTACGTAGACTTCTTGAAAGTCATCGCAGACCCCTGGAGGTCTATGTATGTAATGATCACTTTGAGAATCACTGATCTATATATAGATCTAGACTAGACAAGAGCTTTAGTATTCTTCTTTAAAAGGAGATTCTTATTATGATTCTTTCACTTTACTCTTAGATAATAATAGATATACTATCACGTATAGTCTAAGTCTAGTGTTTTGACGTTTGCTTTTACTTTTACCTAGACCTAGTACTACTACTAGGTCTAGATCTTATATAGATTCTTATCATTCTAGATCTAGATATAAATCTAGATCTATACTTAAATACCATATCGCATATAGGTAATTTATTACTATATAATACTAATAATAGTATATTAAAGTATATACTATCTTAGTATCTATAATATATTATTATATTATAGACTATCACTATATCTAAATTAGACTAAATCTAATCTAACCAAGTACATGTAACATTTGCTTGCTAGATCATAGATTATGATAGATGCTAGCTGCTAGATCTATGTCAGTCTAGTCTATGACTATGATATCTAACTCTAGACTGACTAGGTCACTAGACTAGTCACCAGACTTAGTTTAGACATGACTAGTCTAGTCACTCCCACTACAGTGACTAGACTCTAGACTTAGACTAGTGACTAGTTCAGTTGTATCTTAGAAAGTCTGTCTAGTAGATCTAGTTGAGTCTTAAACTTAATTGATGTTTTTCCAACGTAATTTTCCTGCCATCCAAAACAGTCAGACTTTCACTTTCACCAGGTTTCTATGTGACGTCACAAATACATTTAATTTAATCTATTGACTTCTGAATAACGGGAGACCATACAGCAAAGTTTACATTCTCGTAAAAGAAATATGTCTTCGTCTATGCAGTTCTAGGATCTTGTATGCAAAGAAAACAATGCGTATTAAAAATAGATTTACATGCTTGACTAACCACAGCAGTGTGTATTTTCTTGCTAGACCACTCAACACACAACAAACACTATCGCTTGGTTGTCTTGTCATGACCGACTACACATAGTCTCGACTAGCCTTACACTGACCAGTTTGATCGAATCAGTCAGACACACGATCTATTTACTTCTTGGGACAGGGAAAGGCTTAGATGAAAATGTTACTTTTATCTCGAGTTGGTTATCCAATGCTTTTAGATCTATTTATACTAGTATACAAGTATTTATATATAAATATATATATATATAACTGTATCATAGATCTAGATTCTAGACTCTACTCTAGATCTAGCACTTTGGGCCTTGAGTCCATTTCACCTATATTTGAGCCTTGAGTCCATTTCACCTATAATACTATAGATCTATATAGAGCGAAGTCTATAGACTAGAGTAGTCTAGATTTTTTTTTTCTATAGATTTATATAGAATTATTTTCTCTCATCAGTGAAAAAAAATGACTTTAGGGACAACCGCTAAAAATGATACCGATATGCAAAAACCTCCATTGGAGAAAAAAAAAGAGAAAGATCATACACCAACAAAAGTAAGTAGGTCTAGTTATCTAGTTCTTGTATAGATCTATTTTAGATTAAATTAGATAGATTAGAGAGAGTGAGTCTAGTATGAAAACTAGTAAATTATGAAAAAAAAATTTAAAAAACAAAACTTGTGTAAAATTGCATCCATTATTATAAATCTAAATTATCTAATAATAATTTTAAAAAATCTAGATCTAATTCCTAATCAAATCAATCATGTTACAATCACAATGCTAATGAGAGTTAATGTAATTAATTTAAAATAGATACTAGATCTAGAATCTATAATTCTAATCTAAATTTCAGATATTTTTATTAGGCCTATAGTTTATGATAATTATTATTTTTATAGTATAGATCAGCATTTCATTGTTTGGATATTTATATTATTTGAATTGTTTCAAATGAACTATCATATCATTAATTCAAAGTCAGATGTTACTCTGTATAATTGATATTACTTATTGAATTGTGATAATATCTACTATAAATAGTATTAATTATCTATTGAAGTCTTATAGTCAAATTTTCTTTAAATTAAATTTTTTATATATAAACGGAAATAATTATTAATATTTTAAGAGTTCCTTGTCTATATTTTTAAAAAAATAAATTTTCTCTGAACATTTTCAAAATCTTTGATTTAACAAAATCTGTGATGTACCAGCATCTGTAATTTATCACAATCTGTGATTTACCAAAAATGAGGGTGCTGTGTCCAAAGACTTTTTAAAAAATGTGTTAAATGTGGAATTTTGAATGTAGCTTCAACTTTTTATTTTTACAGTTCTTAATCTTAATAAATAATTGAAACTTTTGAATTTATCACCTTTACAGGTAGTGATTAGACGATTGCCCCCATCACTGACACCTGAAGAATTTGTACAGCAAGTGTCTCCATTGCCTGAATATGATTTTTTCTACTTTGTGCGAGCTGACATGAGGTAGACCATTCAATTCATGAATAACTTTACTTATTTTACATCCTGTTTTGATTGGGTGCTGCCAATGTTAGTGTTTTGATTGGGTGTTGCCAATGTTAGTGTTTCATGTAAGTTGCAAATTACAGTTCTTTTTTGGCCAAATGGAGGAAATAGATAATGACATTCTTCAAAACAGTCCTGAAAGGAACAAAGTGTCCTTGAAGTTGATTTACTTACATTTTCAATCCTTTCAAGCTTTTGTTAATTAATTTAATGTAACCTGTGAATCTGCACTGTTCTTGCCTATTATTATATTCAGTTTCACTTGTGCACTAAATAATAATAATATGTCTTTATTAATCCTTGAGCAAATTAGTCTTGCAATGTGTGCATTGCACATGACACAAAATTTGTAATGATAGCAAACCAAATATATGTTGGTACCAGTCTCATTCAAGGTACTCTTTACTCTTTAATTTTGTAGAAATATAAATAATGATGTTAATTTGATAATAAGAAATAACTGATTTAATATTTTCTTGTTGCTGAGATTTTCATTTCTACATCAAAAAGTGCATGGCATGTGCATCCAATAGTTGGTATTGTTGTTTTGAGTATCAAACCCCCCCCCCCCCCCCCCCCCCCCCCAAGCTGTCATACTGTCTCCTTCCTTCATGAGATTTGGGCAAAAGGATGTGAATGCTGTAATATGAATACACTCTATGATCAACTAATTCAAGCATACATTATATAAAAGTCTGCTGTAGGAATAAAGCTGCTACAAAAAAAAAATTGTTATCCCATCTTTTTATTATGACATTTTATTTCTGTTTGTAAATATAATGAAGCTTTGGTTTTCATTACAGTCTTGGTCAAAATGCTTTCACAAGAGCCTACATTAATTTCCTAGTTCCTGAGGATATCTTCATTTTCAGGGACAAATTTGATGGATATGTTTTCTTGGATGCAAAAGTTAAGTATTCACGCCATGCCAATTCAATTGAAATATATAATGAAATATATAATTATTGTTTTTTTAACATTTATTATAAAGTCAATAAAAAATATAATTTTTATCTTTTACATTACAGTTCAGTATGTTTTTACATACTTCTTTATTGAAATGCTTTTTTAAAAATTATCCAAACATTTTTCTTTACAGGTGGAGAGTATCCAGCCATTGTGGAATTTGCACCATTTCAAAAAGTACCGAAGAAAAAGCCGAAAAAGGTTGATGCAAAAAATGGAGTAATAGAGCAAGGTATGGGATGAGAATTTATTATGTACAAATGTATCTGCATGACTATTTACAAGCCATTGTTTTTCATGATTAAGGATCATTAAGAAACACTAGGATTCATAAATAAAATGGGATTTGTTTTTGTTGTAATAGTTCCAAAAATAAATTAGCGCAGGTGGTAATATTTGAAACATTATTTCAAATTTGACTAAATGGCTTAGCCAGTTGTCATGTACTGTAGTTACTAAATTTATAGTTTTACAAATCAAATCATTGGTTCTCCATTCTGTTCACATTCTTAGACAGTGACTATAAAAAGTTTGTGGAAAATGTGTCCAAGCCAGCAGACGTCCCTGCAGTGTCTCTTGATGCCATGGTTGTAGAAGTGGAGACCAAAGAAAATAGCTTTGGTTTGTTTCTTGTTTTTTTTTTACCTCCATTTGATTGTCTGTATGTTATGCCTTCAAAGGAAGTGGGTTTTTTTGTTTTGTTATCATTTAAAATCTTAGCTTGCTGTTCCAGAGGAAATGTGTTAAATCTGTTGACCTAATATCCAGTTGCATGAAGAAGATCTAAGCAAATCTTAGCTTGCTGTTCCAGAGGACAGTGTTATTTTTACAATGGAAATTTGTTAAATCTGTTGACCTATTGTCTGGTTGTATGACAGAGATCTTAGTTTCTGAAATAGATAATTTAATCCCGCAAGTACAAATCATAAAATATTGAACACACATTAATGGAGTAAAGCGCTTGACTTTCAAACCGGGGGTCCAGGGTTCTTATCCTGGTGAAGTTAGGGATTTTTAATTTCGGCATCTTTGGGCGCCTCTGAGTCCACCCAGCTTTATGGGTACCTGACATTAGTTGGGGAAAAGTAAAGACAGTTGGTTGTGCTGTCCACATGACACCCTTGTTAACTGTAGGCCACAGAAACAGATGACCTTTACATCAAAGACATTGGGTTATAACCTGATGTTTAGAATGTCAGGTTTCAAGTTTGAATTTTATTTCCAAGACTAACCACTAGAGTACAAGTTTTTTTTTTTACAGTTTCTGTACCAGCTTTGCCATTCCTAAGGGCATTAAAAAGTTTCAATCACCTGCCTAGTTTTAGCCTTGTGACACAACATTATGTAATACTATAGACAAATTCTCTTCACTGTATAATATTTGTATTAGCTGAGTTTACACATTTTCTATTTGTGTTTAGTTGTTGTTCTTTAAATCAGAATAGTTCTTAGTACTGAGAACTTAATGTTTAAATTTTAGAGTCTATTTAAAAAAAAATTGTTAATTTATAAATCTATTATAGAGTCTATTTTTTATGCAAAAACATTTTTCACATATTCGGCTTCATTCTTTAGCAAGGTCTGGAAGCAGTCGAGTGTCCACTCCACTTCTGGAATACTTAAGGAAGAGGCGAGAGGAGAGAAAGCTCAACATAGCGGTGAGTTTAATTTTTTTTTTACAATACATTTACATATTATTTTTTTTTACATTTTAATAGATACATTTTAGCAAGTCCTTGTAAAAAATTAAGTTACAACTACTTGTACCACATTACAGTAAGTTTCTGTGGCTGAGTGGTTAAGCCATGGAGGTCTTGGGTTTAAACCTCTTTGAAGACTGGAATTATGAATTTTGAGATGTTCAAGACGAACTTACGTTCACACAATGCTAATGTGTACCTGACGTAAGTTGGGTAAAGTTGGTCATTGTGCTGGCCACATGACACTCTTGTTAACCAACTGCAATTAAAAGAGATGAACGTAACATTATCTGCCCTATAGCTGACAAGGTCTGATAGGGGAAGGCTACTTTTTTTTTTTACTTCACAGTAAGCTTAACCTTTGCTAATAATTTGTTTTGATAAAGTATTAAATCACTGATTGTTTTAATTGTGTTTACTCACAGTTTTTGCGTTTGTTTTACTGAAATTGTTAAATTCTAGATGAATTCATGATAGATGAAATTTTTTAAAAAATCCATATCGTCTTCAATATTTTATTAACTCAGTAAGACCTGTGTTTTTTTTTAAGTTTTTTGTTTTAAATCAAACTTTGGTTATGTTTCTGTGTTATTTATATCAAAGTGTTTTGCTGTTTTTTTTTTCTAACTAGAAATTAAAAGAAGAAAGAAGACGAGGAGGTGGAATGAGAGACAGTGATAGGAAACGGTCTGGAAATGATGATCTTGATCGCCGAAAGTCTTCGGACAAAGATAGGATGAGGGACAGGGATCGGGATCGTCACAACAGGGATCGAGACAGGCTAAGAGAAAGGGACAGGATTCGAGACAGGAGACGAGAAAAAGACCCTCCTAGGTCAGACAGGCTGAAGGAGGACAAAGATGGAGAAAGGAAGTGGATGAAAGACACTGAGGGGACACCAAAGATGGTGAGAGAATCATGTTTGGATTGGTTACAAATATTTCATTTATTCTGCTCATTTTTCTGACATTCTTAGAGTCAATATCCATAAAGAGGTCTGTCCATGACTTAATTAGCCCACCTAATCATTTACTCTGCATGTTTCTTATTGAGTGAACTTAACAGGTTGGGCTTTTGATGTGGTTATTTTTCCTTAGTTTAAATTTACTCACTTACTTAGACTTGCACTGTTCAGCGCATTGGGCGGCAAGCTGTCTCCATAAAGATACGTCTCTGGCAATGTCTGGAATCTCTTCCCACCAGGTGTCCACTGCTCTGAGGTCCTCTATGAAAGTGCAGTGCCAAATTATACTGTTTGCACTTTCCTCATATTTGTCTCAATGTCAGTGCAACTCTTGGTATGCATAATTTCATTCTTTCATGTGACGCTTGGTATAAGTTTACGTAAATAAAATTTTCTTCTCACTTTTTTTTTTCATGGGGACATGGTGGCTCATTGTTGAGGCAGCAAACTGTATGGCGTGCCTATAGGGTAAACTTTTAATATTTAATTAAAATACTAACTAGTAATGAAGTATTCTTTTTTTATCTTTGATTAATCAGCTTTTGAGGAATACAGAGAGGGATAACGTGTCTTACGATAATACTGCAGCTTCTGAGAAGCCTACGATAGTCCTGGAGAGAGAGAAAAAAGAAGATAAAGATCTTGTACAGGAGCGGTTGTCAGAGCCTGATGCTGGCAAAGGATTTAGAGATAGGAGGTCAGAAGAGATCAGGATGAAGAGAAGCAGCGGAGGTACCTCTAAATGGGATGAAAGAAGGCGGGAGGATGATAGAGATAGGCAACGAGGGGGAAGAGTCAGAGGTTATGATGATGACAGAGGCAGATCGTATAAAGATCAAGGAGCCAGGAGTTTCAGGGATGATGCTGATCGCAGGCCATTGGACAGGGATAAAAACCGAGGTGAAAGGTACACAGACAGGGGCTACAAATACGGCAGCAGTGGTGGTTATCATGACAAGTTTAAGGAGGACAGAGGAGGAAATGGCAGGCGAGGAGGCTATAATGACAGGGATGATGGGAGAGGTAGCGGAGACAGGGATCGAGATGAGAGAAAAGGTGGACTAGACAGAGAGGAGAGAAGAGATGCTGGAAAGGACAGAGAAGAGAGAAGAAATGTGGACAGGGATGACAGGAGAGATGACAGGAAAATAGGAGCAGGTGATGGCTGGAAGAGGAAAGAATTTGAAACTAAGAAATTTGAAAAGCCAGTAGACAGAAAACCAGAATTTGTGAGAAGTAAAATTTCAGAAGATGGAAAGAAAGAAGGCTCAAGTTCAAGGTGAGCCACATTTTTTTTTTGCTATCTTTTAATTGCGACTAGTCTGGACTTAAAAGACCTGTTAGCACCGTCATATGGCTTCAAAGTTCTGTCGCCATCTTAGCACATTTGTGTTGTGGCTGTGTCCCCAATGTTAGCTTGTTCATCACATTCATGGTTAGGAATGAAGAGCTATATATATCTTACACTAAAGGGACTTTTTTTTTTCCAAAGCTTTTGTCAAGACTAACTATCTTTTGGTATGTGAATGTTCTATTTCAAAACATCTCACTTAACAGACTTTATTATAGACAAGCTGTAGATATTAAGAACTTTTGTAAATCTGTCATCTATTGGTTCATTACAGTAAAAAAAAATTGTTCATTATTTTATTGTTATCAATTTAAAAAAAAAAAAAAAAAACTTTTGCTATTTTGTTATATGGTACATTAGTTTAAATTATTTTTTTTTAGTTTAAATTAGTTATTTTTAAAGGAAAGTTAAGAAAATTTTAAACAAGTACCTGGTAATATACATGACCCATTTCCATGCAAGCAATTTTAAATTCAAATATTAAAATTTTTTATTTTCTTATTTTTTTTATTTTTATTTGCTTACATTTTCTTTCAGCGGCAGAGAAAGTCTGGGTACAGATTCCACCAGGGATGACAAATCGAAGGTAAACTTCAAGTCTAAAAGTAATCTGGGCATGCTTTTCCAGCTGTGTCTTTTGGTCTTATATATAGGCCTCAGATTTAGTGCCATCATTCAGTTTTGGCATCATCACTTTACTTGTGTGATACTTGAGCTCTCTTTCTGCACACCAGTGTAATTTACATTCATTTTCTATACTTTCTTTCACTGATCCATGTTCACTGTGATAGACATATACACGTCTGCTCTAAGTGTTCTTGATGTGATGTTGCTTCCATAGATTCTATTTCTATGTTTCATTCAGTTGGCTAGTATATATGTTTTTCAATCTCAAAATTGATGTCAATATATCTTCCCTTTTTTTTTTGTTTTGTTTATCCTGTTGTAGTCTAGAATTTTTCTTTCTATATGCAAACATTCATCCCAGCATGAAACTATTTATTTGTATTATTTGATTCTTGGTCTATGTGTCTCTTAAAATTAATGAGACAATTTTACAACAGCATAAACATTAGAGACAATTGTATATATAAACTGATTCTGAAATTTTAAGTTGTAATCATCTGATGAGAAATATAAAAAAAAATGTAACCTTAATAAAGTAAAAAGAGTAAAGACTTCCTTCTGATGCTGTCACTTTTACAAAACATGAAAGGAATATGGGTTGTCAAATAAAACATGAGGTTATCTAGGGGTTTATATGCAAAGAATGAAAGTTTTTTAAATGTGCATTAGTATATATTTTTAAAATAAAAAAAATAAATTCTAAAAGTAACTGATGAAACGTCTGGTATGATCTGTTTAATTGTTTTCATTAGGTTTTCTTAGATGTTCATATGAACTCCCAAATGTCGTTTATATACTCATCTTTTTATTTATAGGAAGTGGTATCACACTGTTTATAGGATAGTTGATTGCAATATGTATGGAAAATGTTTGAAAATCTATTTTAGTCATTTTGTTTCTTTGTTGTCATCAGTTTGGTTTTACAAATGTTTTCAACACCTTCTCATATTGATTTGTCTTGTAGAACAAGAATAACTAAATTATCACTTAACTTCATTTGTATTCTGTTAGAGCTTTTTGTTTTGATCATTTCCTCCCATTTCCTTGTGTTTTTGTCCATACTTAGGTTGTTAAATAGGTAAATAAAAAAATAGGTACTCCCATTCCTTGCAATCAATGAGGACAAATGATGTGACGCCCAATATGTTTTTTTTATGACTGACAGAGTGTCATGTGGCCAAGATATCGTAGTATCAAGATATCAAGAGTTGGGGGTTGTAAGGTTGGATGGACTCCAGGGCATCCAAAATATCATGAAGTTCAAAATCCCAGTGAAATTAAAACCCCTCGTCAGGTTTATTTGTTTCATAGAAAGGGAAAGTTACTTAGAGGCAGTGACGCGACTAGTAGAAACAAGACTAGGAATTTAGGCAGAATAATGAAATGTAAACAGAATACTTTTGACAGCTGTAGACAGAGGCAGTTTTTATGAACATAGAGACTTAGCTTGACGACATTTGATGGTTCCTTTTATAATTATTAAACTACTTGTTCGACATTCACTATCAGCGTCAACTAACTTATAGTGTTGGCCTTTTGCCTGTGTTGTTTGATTTAGCTATTTGAGAGTTACCTCCGTTTTACTTATCTGCTTAAGACACAGCATGGAAGCGCCTAACAGATCCAAGCACTTGACCACTCAGCAACTCTGCCCAATTTGTTTAAATGAGCTCTAAGTTAAGTTTGGGTCCACCTAGCTCTAATGGGTACCATGGGACACAGAAACAGAAGACATCATCTACTCTATAGATCGCAAGGTCTGAAGGGAGAACTTTTTACTGTATTAAGATTACCAAATTTCTCTTCAAATTCAGTATGAGAAGGTTTGAAAAGAAATCTAAAATTTTTTGTTGTTCCAATACTGATTGTCAAGCTTCATGTATTATTGTTGTGGTCGTTGTTTTCTGTTTGAACAAGGAGGAGGACAGGTCAAACCGAGGAGGAGGGCCTTCTGACCAGCAGACAGGCTGGGTAAGAGGGGATGCCGGCAGCCGATCTCAGAGGTCCACCCCTGACATGTCTCCCCCACGCCACTCAAAAGATGACAATGATGGCAGGGGAGACAACACCGAAGGCGATGAAAAGAAAAGAAAGAAAAAGGTAATAGGAATGAGATATTGGGAGTTAAACAGGGAGATAACTACTCTAATAGAACTAACAAGTTAAAGTAGTTACTCCTTAAAGATTTTTTTTTTAGTTCTAATTCATTTGATGGTGGCCCACAAAATATATTGCTTGACTGACTTTTTAGATAACTTTCAAAAGTTCTCTTCCAGATATATTTAGCGATTGCAGACTCACTGCACTATTCCTCTTTACTGTAACATAATTATGTGGGTCATCATCACTTATGCTGCTTTTTTTAAAAGTTTGATTTTGTTGTGATAAAAAGATTTATTTCAAAAGTATACATTTGTCTGATATCACAACACTGAGTTAATCTTTGCATGCTGTATGTATTTGTGCATGTTTGTTGACTGGTCTTGGTATTTTATTATGTGTCTGCATGACGCATTTTTGGTTTGAGGAAGACCATTTTGTCTTCTCACTTTTGAAAATTTCCTTCTAGAATAAAAATGTTGTGTATCCCCAGAAATGGAGGCGCGGTGGCTGAGCGGTAAAGCATTTGGCTTCTGAACTGAGGGTCCCGGGTTCAAATCCTGATGAAGACTGGGATTTTTTATTTTGGGATCCACCCAGCTCTAATGGGTACCTAACATTAGTTGGGGAAAAGTAAAGGCGGTTGGTCGTTGTGCTGGCCACATGACACCCTCGTTAACCGTAGGCCACATAAACAGATGAACTTTACATCATATGCCCTGTAGACCACAAGGTCTGAAAGGGGAACTTGACTTGACTTGTATCCCCAGAATACCCCGAGTCCCCCCTTAGTGTCCAAACTGGACTAAAAAATCTTTTTTTTTTTTCTGCAAGTAAAGGAAGCCTTACAAAAATTGTTTCACTACATCTCTCCCAAAAATTTATGACCTGCACTATGCCTGCGATGCTGTTATTGATTTTTTATTACACTACTGCTACTTGTAATTTAGAAGTAAATCTAGTGGCACACTATCCAAGGGTATTCCAGGGATTGGTGAAGTGGTGATAAATCAACACAAATCTAGAAAACTGAATGATTTAATATCACAGACCGGAATCATGTAATAAATGAGCACACACAGGTAATATTTTAAGCACAGAGACAAAAAAAAAAATCAGTTTGAAAAATAAATTTATGTAGATAGACAGCTCAATAAATGACGGAATATTTATTTCTCACTTTTGGCCCTTATGTTCTGCTCTACTTCTAGAAATATCTGGATTATCATTTCTTAAATTTTTTAATGCTTTTTTTTTAAAGCTACCTTTTATACCTTTAGCTCTTCCATATACTAGTTGACAAAACAATTTTGTTGTCCTTGGCAACCTTGACAAGTTTTATCACGACATTATTTAAATTGGGAAGGAGGAATTGAGCAGCAGATCATTTGTTTTGTCAGGTTTTAAGCACATACCTCTTATATAAGTTCAAAATCATAAATCGACCTTCTTTGCTTGACTATCTATTGACTATCAGTTTTAAGATACTATAGCCAAAATAAGAATTAGAACAAAAATGAATGAAATATTTTAAATAAGTTTCATAACTCTATGTTACTATAGGGTGTACTTTTCGAATGTTCTTACTAGGTGATGGAGACATCAAAGAATAAACAATTTTGTTTGGTGGTGAAAGAAGAGAGGCAATTAAATTGAGAAATGTACTCTATGGGCATTTGTAAGAGCAGGGTCGGTCTTAAGCCACTGCGGCCGGAGTGGGCCCGCACTTTCATAGGCCGCACGCTAATTCTAGCTATAAACTAATAAATTAAACCATTATGACTTATATATCTAATAACAGGTTTTCCGCGGCCTCCTGATTTCCAAGGCTTCCTGAAAATCTCCTGAAATTGCAAAATATACAAAAAAGTCATGGAAATCTCTTAGAATGATTAAAATGTCTTGAAATATAGACAAAAATCGTACTTGTAATATTTAAAAAAAAGGCATTTTCAGCTTTCACTTTTAAACAAATTTATTGCAAAGACGAATATATTTTCTAATACAAAATCTTAATTTTGACATTATGCTTATCTCTACCCAGAATGGGCCCCGTGCAATCTGTTTTGCATAGGTCCCCACAATTGTTAGGGCCAGCCCTGTGTAAGAGATTAAAAATGACATTTTAAATGAATACAGTATGCTACCAACGACTAGCCTTCAATCCTTAAATAGACAATTCAAAAATGAACTCAGGACAAGTAGCAATGCTTCTGTGTTGAGCTTAGTTAAAACTGATGATGTCAGTGGGCCAGCCACACAAATAGTAAGCTTGATCCTAGGTTTCTAGCTCAATACTCTTTCTTTCCAAGTGCATGAAATGGTGTGCATGAACTCATCAGTTAAACCAATGAACACAAAATGTGAGACTAATAAAAAAAAGTAAATTACCTCTTTTAGACATCTATAGGGCAGATGGTGTAAGTTCTTGTTTCTAGTGTCGATGATTAATGAGGAGGTCATGTGGTCAGCACAACAACTGACTGCCTTTACTTTCCTCAAATAATGTCAGCTACCCATCAGAGTTTGGTAGATTCAGGGGTGTCCTTAAAATCCCGAAATTAAACTCCCAGTCTTCACTGAGATTCAAATTCTAGACCCCTCAATTTGAAAGCCAAGAGCTTTACCACTCCGCCACCAAAAGACTTATCAGATTATAATAATACTTTCAAAAGACTGCCCACTTAATTGTTTTAGGTGCATTGATTATCGCTCGATTACTTTTTTAAAATTGAATTCTACACTGTGTTTCTTCAGTGTATTGAAATAGAGGCTCAGATATGAAAGATAACACAGGTCTTCAAAACAAATCGTGACACTCATAGGAGATCATCATTGGGCTGACTATAGCTTAAGATTTTTTCTGGGTTTGAGATAATTTTAAAAGAAATTTTTTTTTTAAATAATATTTTTTTACCCTATTTATCAAAAATAAAAGATGTAAAACAAGATTGATTTACTTGATATACAGGAGTTTGTTCAGTGAGACATCCCATAAAAAAAATTAAAAAACGAAATAACTTAAAACCAATTTTTACAAATCCCCTGTGTGGCTGTCCAATTCAGCTAAACCTAATAGTAAAAAAAAAGAAAGAATTTTCAAATAAATAAATTTAGAAAGAAAGGCAAACAAAAAATCATCAGTGTCACATACCCCAAACATTATTTAGTGAACACAAATATTCAGATTTAGTGAACTACTTACAAATATTTAAACTTAGTGACCTATTGTAAACTGGTGGAACTTAATACTTTGACTTAAGGATATGAGGTCACCCCAGGCCAACTGAACTCTATAAAGTATTTGAATTGTTCAAAGTGAATTGAGGCTTTTGTTATGCTGGTTACTTAATGATGTCATAGAAACAGTTGACCCATGCTATTTGCCAAATAGATGTTAGTGTTTCTCAAAACATGCTGCTTTCCTTAGGCCTGCTTGGCATAATGGCAGATAAACGTTTTTCTCTCATTCTTTTAAATATAATGTCAGCACATTGTCTCCGAGTCTCACCTTGAAGGAAAATTGCAGTATTTCATGTGATACAGCTACGGCCTACATATTTTGTCAGATCCGAATCAGATCAATCCATTATCGTAGGATGGTCTTATTATCTATCTACCATCTGGCATTATTCTTTAGTTATTTTTAATAATCTCTGCATGATAACCTATGTTATCCTATAAACAGAATCCTAATCTATAAAATACCCAAAATACATATTTTGTCAGATCAATCCATTATCTTAGGATGGTCTGTTTATTTATCCACCATCTGGCATTCTTCTTCAGTTATTTTTAATAATCTCTGCTGCATAATGTATATGTCTTAAGCAGAATCCTAATCTATAAAATGCCAGCAAAAAATTGAATGTTAAATGGAAGAAAAAAAACAACTTTTTTCTACACATAGAGTAAAGTGCAAAGTTTGATCACATTAAGCCTGCTAGCAGCAATTTTCATGTTTGGATTTTTATAGCACCATAGCGGTCTGACCTATAAAAAAATTGATGGTATCTATGAATTCCTCGTCCTTTTTTCTATAGAAATAGATCAGATTTAATGTATTACTAGGCTTAGTTAAAATTAAATATGCGGTCAAAGAGGTGAAGGGTGGGTATCGTCAAGCGTACTTTTCCTAGATCGGATTTTTCCCCAGTTAGTAAGCTCGATCGGGTTGATGGAAGGTTTGAGCAAATCAAAGAAAATATATCTAAAAACATGTTTTAATCTTTAATTTTCACTATAAAGTCATTTTCTTTTTACTCCAGCGCAAGAACAGCATCCATTGCACCATTTCCCACCCTCCACAACTTCAAATAGTCTCTTTAAGCTGATGAGCCATCACACTTAAAAATAGCCTTACGCCCATGACCCATTTCCTTTACTACCGGGTTGTGAAAAAGAATAATTCCACACCTCCTGAGTTTGACCTCACCATGAACCTTAGTCTTTACAAGGAAAAGGAAATAGTATGTGCTGGAAGTGAAAAAAAAAAAGGTGCATTAGCAGTAGCAATATAGTAGTAATTTAGTAAACATTCAAATAAAATAGTTTTAGCAATAAAAATTGAACCGATCGAACATCTCGACAAATTGGGGCTGTTAGAACTTCGCACTTTACTCTATATCATTTCTTCTAAGCAGTCATACTAAAATGACAATATTTTCATATAAAATGGTATAAATGATGAGGATTTATCTGGAATGTGTTCAGTTTTAATATTTCCTTTATAAAAAGACAATTCTTATCTATTGTTTTTTTACAGGACAGACCAGAGCGTCAAATCTACATCCCAAGGAGAGCCCTGGAGAGACAGAGGCAAAGTTCTCCGCAGACTTCTGAAAGTGGCAAAGACAGGCCCAAAGAATCAAGCTCATGAGATGAACAACCCATCGTATCAGTGCCCAACATTAAGGAATGGAGTCCAGTCTAAAGCAAAGAATAGGACATTTATTTTAAACTTGATCATACCTTCAGCTTGGGCAGTTACTGTGGCGTAAGGGAGAGGTCTACAAATATATAGATTTATAAACATTAGATCAGTGAATTACTCAATACCATCGAAGTTCTAAGATTGAAAAAAAAGAGGAAAAAAAGTTAATACCAAGATTTTTAGGAATTTTTTGTTTTCATCAGCCGGACAATTCATTCTGTTCTATTGACATGTTCCACGATTGTGTTGACTTCGTAAGTTTCTGCACTGCTTCAGATAAGTTTTGTTACATTCTAGTTGATTGCAAAATCTTCCTCTTCATTTGTGATTTAAACATTTTTTTTTCTTGATTCCCTTTAAATACGCTTGTCCAACAAAGAGATACAGGAGACTCGTTCACTTTTAACTCTTTCTCTCCTAACTGATGATACAAATGTTGATTCCATCAGAATGTGGTAAATAATTACGGAGAGAAAGAGTTAAAGAATTTTGTTTGAAATTGTAAATAAAATAAACCTAAATAGCTTTGTCTACTTTTTTTTTTGGGTGCATGTTTAATTAGAATATTTGTGAGTTAAATGCAGAAGTGAAGACTGCCTATAATTAATGTTGTGTCCCTCTATGGATAAAGCATGTCAGGAATTACAAAACACACAAATAACTTCTAGTTCATGGATGCCCAAAATACAGTCCACGGGCCACATCCAGCCCGTGATGCAGTGCTATCTGGCCTGCCAAAACAAAGTTAAAAAGGGAAATGCAGGCCTATTGTTCATTACGTCAGGACTCACTATTTCTTCAATGGTTCCCATCCTATGCATATTATAATATTCATATTAATTTTTATTTCTCGTAAGAAAACACAATGTTTATATATTGGGCTAACACTAAATGAATTGATAGTTATTTTTAGTTCTTGGAAATGTCTGCTGTTGTTTTTTTTTTGTTTTTTTGACATCTCCTTGACATCTGATGTATGTGACAGAACGGAGTATTTCTGCATTTTGTGTAAGGCTCTTTTAGTAATGAAAAAAGTCGACTCCAAAAATGAACTTGAAAGAAAAATGGACAGATCTTTACTTTTATTTGTTGACCATGATAAAAAGACAAAATATTTGATTTGTAAAGTGAGGCTGTTTTTAACAAACACACCATAATAGAACGTTATCATTTATGAAAGCAAGCACATAAAAGGCAGCATTCTTGAAATGAGCAATGAAGAAAAGATTGCTATAAGCTACATCATATTCATATCATTTCAGAGTGTGGCCTACAAAATGTTGTATACTGAAATGTCCCCAAGGCTGAGCCTTACTGCTCTAGTGGCAACCATTTATTTCTAAATGACACCACACGTTTTCTGTGGCATGCACCATATTATCATTCAGACATTGAAGGAAAACAAAAAGTTGTTCATAGTCTTAGAAACGGAACAAAAAAAAACAATGTCATGCCCTTTGTCCCTTTAGCTGATGCTGATGACGTGTTGTACAATGTTTTACTCTTGCAATGCCTCACGTTTCATTGAACTGAAAACCTATTTAGAAAATTTTTAAAAAATTAAGTATATAAAAGTATATTAAAATTAAACACCTAAATCAAAAAGTAAACACACCGCTTCAGAGTGAATACCAGTACATAAACAATGTAATATCTAAGGATAACGATAAAAACTTATGGTCATACATTAAATTGAAGAAGATGGAAACAACAGGAGTAGCACCATTAAAAGGAGAAGATAGCTGAGCACATAATGATAATGAAACCAAAGCTAACATCCTAAATACATTCTTTGCATCAACATTCTCAGCACCAGGAGACAAAGACATTACTTAATCTGAACCAAGTCAAAAATATTTGAGATATAGAGGTACTAGAAAAGGGGTTCTAAAAATTATTAGCCAACATAAAACAAATAAAGCATCTGGAGCACCTGGTATTCCAGCTAGATTACTCAAAGAACTAAGCAATGAGCTAGAACCAGTGTTCAAATACTTTTTCAGGCATAATTACAGCAGAGTACCGAGGGAAGTTCACTCCCCTTTCTTTAAAAAAAAAGAGAATAATATGGCCCAGGAAATTACAGACCAGTATCAATATCCAGCATCAAATGTAAAATTCTAGAACAAGTGATATGTAGCAACATCATAAACCACGTAGCTTCAAATATTTTGGCATTGCTGGTTCTTTACATCAATGAATTGAGGATTTTCTGATAAGGAAACAACATAAATGGCTCTAAACTCTAAATCAACACCACAACAATAGACTCTGTCGTACCTCAAGCATAATATACATAACAATAAAAAAACAACACAAGATACAGAACAGAATTAGATCAATTACAGAAATGATAATCAAATTGGGGCATGTCTTTCCAAACAGAAATATATCAGCAATTAAGAGTAATTAAAACACATAAATACTATTTATTTTATTCACGGTAAACCATTGACGCAGAGTAAAAAGTAATAACAAAAAAAAGTACCTCTTTAGACCTTGCGATCTATGGGGCAGACGATTTAAAGGTCATCTTTTTCTTTGGCCAACAGTTAATGAGCAGTGTCATGTGGCCAGCATAACGACCAGCCGTCTTTACTTTCCCAAGCTTAAGTCCAGTACCGATTAGAGTTTGGGTGACTCGGGGGGTCCTTATAATCTTCATCGAGATTCGAACTTGGGACCTCTCGGTTCGGAAGTTAAGCGCTTTACACCCAACCACCACACCCCCATGCTACTTAATACACTAACTATATAGTCTTATAGTCTGTATTGACTGTCATGTTTCATCAAATCAATTGTACGCTTACTTTATAAAGTAATCCAACTCACTCAAGGCCATTTATGCCAGAAATGTAATTTAATATATATAAATAGACCCACACAGTGAAATGGTTAGTAATGTTGTGTAAAAATAAAAATTGCGCACAATTCCCTTTTTAAAATACCGGTATCAAACATTTATGTTTGATTTTTCTTTCAAGGGCCCATGTTGGCACCTAGTTATCACAGCCCGGGCGCATTGAGCTCCATTGCCTCACAGCTACTCTACTGCCGTTGTCAGAATCAGATCACTTTAGAAAGTTTAGATTCTGGATATAATCGCTGTAAAACCTTGTTGTAAAAAAAAAACAAAAAAACAAACAACAAGATTACAAAGATAGGTATCAGAGGCGGCCCCATCAAATTCACCAATGGACGAGAAATATATTCAAGCCATAGTCTTGTTTTGATCGTTTAAAGAAATTTTTAAAATTAGGCGTTATTTTTCACTTAAAAGCAAACAGATCAACACGTCGTCTTTGATCAGACTCTTCTAACTCTTCTGGAATAAGTAGAGTAGCGTTAAGTGATCACCTAAGATCAGCATGGAAACCTCCCGATACAGTGTCGCACCTAGTGCGGTAGCTCAGGGTGTCACCCCTCCCCATCAACTTTCTTGAACTATGTTCCAATAAACACTATTGCTAGCTAGTTCTTTTTGTTGAACCAATACAGTGAGCTGATTACCTACTTTTATTGATTTTTACTCAAAAGTAAAATCCAAATGTTTATTACATTTATTCAAATGTTAGACTTGAAGTAGATTTAGACTAAATAGACTATACATCAAGATCCAGAACTAAATCTATAGCCTAATCTAGACTAGAATCTAGGCTAGATCTAGAAATAGAATGTATATCAACTAGAGCTAGATGTAGGTCAATATTATGATCAGGATTAGGAGGCCAACTACTGGGTTATAGTGCACTTATGCTGTTCGCATTAGATTCACTTGTTCGAGTGATACTACTGCTTACATAATAAATAAATCTGCACCCCTCAGCTATTAGAAAATTAACAATTTCCTTAATGGATTATGCATGTAAATTTTGTTCAAATTGTTTAATACAATTAAATCTAAATCTAGAATCTAGATCTATGTCTGGCCTCTATTTATTGTTATTTAGATTGTTGTCAAATGTAGCCTATAGCCTAAAGAGGATATGTGAAAACTGCGCGGTATAAAAGTAGTTCGTTGTTTTTTTTTAAAGTGACAATTGAAACGAATTTCGTATTAAAATTCTTTTTAAAAACAACATTTGAATCAGTATTCTATTCCATGAGTTAGTTAATAAATGGAAAATCTATTTTATAATGATCCATTTATACTTTTTCCATTGTGACCTTAGATGCAATTTTTTTTTGTATCAATGCGCGAATCTATGAATGAAGCTTGATTTATTAATGAAGAAACCTATGACCTTTTAAATAAGAATTACTTCCCCAGAAGTTTTTCATTTAAAAGTGGTGTAATTTTTTGAAAAATCTGCTTGCATATATATATAATTTTAAAAATTAGATGGTTCACTTTAGGAAAAGAAAAAAAAGTAGACGTTGCATCAGTAGACGTTGCATCAGAACTTTGAATGATCTTAAATATCATGATGTCCGATTTTCATTTTCTCTTCTACTTTCTGAGATCTAAACTGGACGGACGGACGGACAGACAGGCCACACAAAACTAATAGCGTCTTTTCCCCTTTCATGGGCCGCTAAAAAAAGATACGATTAAAGAGTAATTCCACCTATACCTGCCAACAACAAATCATTTAATGTTAGTACTACATATATATAAATTTTATCTGAACATTATACAGTAACTACTCTGTAGGATTCGACACCTATTCGGTAGTGAAAGGCAAACATCGTTTCGAATACGTAGTTTTGTTTTTCAGCCCGTTTTTTTTTGTTCTCCATAGATTTGACCAATGAGCGATAGATTCTGTAGCTTTGTAGACATCTTTTTTTGAAGTAACGTCTGTATTTTATAAGATAAGATGTTTAATACTCTAGTATTTATTGACAACAATGACTCGTCACATTAAAGAAAAACAAACATTAGAACGTTGTATACAAATTATCCTGTCTTTACGTCAAGCGGAGCTATGACATTAATGATCGATCACTATCTCTTCCACTGCATAATTAGTGCAATGATTGCTTATGCAAGATGCTTCTGATATCGCTTTTGAAAGAACTGAACATTTGGAAGAGATAATTTTGGGGTTCAGATATAGATTTAGATCTGTGTGTAATTTAAAATAAGCGTTGCGAAAGAGGGTGCCTTACGATCGTATAATTATTCAATCTTTGCTGCTGATAGTTATTTTTCTTTTATTTTCATTGTAGATCAGTATGTAGAAATTACACAACCAAGTGCTGAGCATTCATAATGTCTGAACTTTGATCATAGATCTCTTATAGCAATGTGTAATAAGATGAAATGTCTTCAAAAGCAATTCTCTGTATGTTTGAAGTAGGCCTATATATTTTTTTTCACAAAGAGATCCTTTCGTTTCGCTTTAGCTTAAAGACGACAATAGAGAGCGATGTATGATACAGATGAGCCCATCACTGATGTGGCGTTGAAGTCAGATCCCGCAATCGACCCACTTATTCTGAATATAACCAGCTTGTTGGTAGGCAATATCCTAACTGTGTCGATGTGCCTCTTCGGCGTGGTCACCAACCTCATAAACATTCATCTGTTTCGCAGGCAGGGTTACCAAGACGGCGTCAACGTCACGCTCACTGCACTAGCCATCAGCGACCTCGGGGCTCTGCTGGGCGAGCTGGTGTATACGGCTATCGTCGACCCTTACATCAAGGAGATCGACCTGGTCGTCTCCAAGGTCGTGATCGGCGTCATCAGCGGATACTGGCACGAGTATTTCACCAGGGTCAGCAGCGTCATCACCGCCTTCGCCGCCTTCGAGAGGTGCCTATGCGTGACGCGGCCCTTGAAGGTCAAGACTATGATCACCACCAGGACGGCCGTGGTGGTGAACGTGTCCATCTTCGTAGTCCACTCTCTGTACTTGTTCCCGCAGTTCTACACCATGTACTTCGACTGGGCGTTCATGCCCGAGCGAAATAAGACCGTCTTCGTGGTCTACGTCAATAGCCTGAGCGCCAGCATGTTTCCTATCACTTTGTACTTCACAGACATGCTGTTTCCTTACTGCACGTTCCTAGCCCTTGTCGTCTGCTGCGCAGTGCTTCTCTTTACGCTCAAGGCGAAGGCCAAGTGGAGGCGGACGGTCGTCTCCAGCGCGCTAGAAGTAGAGGTCAAGCCAACTTCCCGCCACCTGACCAGCAAAGAGCGCAAGTCCGGCCTGCTCTTCCTTTCGGTCTCGGTTATGTGCGTGGTGCTTCTCCTGCCGCAGCACATCGTTTACACTGCCGTCATCTTCGTCAGGGAGATGGCCATGGATGGCTACTACAGCGATATCCGAACCGTGGTAGGTACGTTCACCGTCCTGCTGCAGGCCATCAACTCCAGCATTACCATCTTCATTTACTACAAGATGAGCACCAAATACAGAAGCGAGTTTCAGAAAATGATGGGCAAGTATGATTGTCTTCAGTTTCTAAAAAAGGACACATAAACTAATGATAGATTATGTACACCCTGGAGATAGATAGAAGACTTGAAACCTAACATTTTGAAAGTTTAATATAGAGTAGATCTAGCCAACGCTTGTGTTCCCAGTAACTTACGAACTGCATCTCTCAAGCATTTCAGTTATTAAATACATAAAATTATTTCGGGGGGGGGGGGGGGATCGAACCATAACCCCCAGCTACATCCATGCAAATATTATTGATTTACACACGTTCAAATTATGGGTAACTAATGAAGTTTTTCATTGTATGGATTGAGATCTGGCTTTGATTTATGTATATATAATTACATGTTTTCGGACTTTTCATTTATTCTAATTTTTTTTTGTGTTTTCATTTTATTTGGCTGGTCATGGCCGAAGGCCGAGGGCGCCGGAGCCTCCGCCATTTTCCTTCGCTATACCAAACTAACCGTGGGGGACACGCCATTTATGAAACGGTCCCTTGAGGAACGGCGCATGGATTTGTGACAGGTTTATAGGGACTCTTTTACAACTCCGACCGTGCAATGGGTCGACTCTCGCCTACCCGTGGGCATCCCGACGGGAGTTTTGTGCTGCTACCCATTTAGCCTACCACTTCCTCTAATGGTCGTTTCCACACGAGCGCCACGATGAGGCAGAGTAGCCATACTCGTGTTGTATTTGTAACATTGCTGTTGTTCTTTTTTTAAATATAGGCTAGTTTATATAGTTTATATGTATATGAATATTTAGTAAACATTTGCAAAAATAAAAGAAAAGGTATCTATACTATTCAATATCATTAATATGTTTTATTAGGACCTTAGTGGGTAACTTATTGGCCTATATTTTATCTAGCAAAAATAAATATAAGGATCTCAAGTTTCTTGAAGTGATTTTTTAAAACGTATCTAGATTCAAACCACAGACCTATTGTATAATATATATAGGTCTGTGATTTAGGAATTCAGTTCTTTGCTGAGAAATTTAAAAATGTGTGAAAACATTCCAAGCAAAACAAAATTATGTCGATTTACAGGTAACATGCTACCGAATATTAATTAATCTCAAAACAATTTTTTAAAAAAATTACTTGTGGTATTAGCGTTTTCAGTTTAGTGTGACTGATGCTGCCGAGGCAAGCGCCACATATAGGCCTTTTTTTTTAAGTATGAGAATTTTACTTCAAGAAGTGGGTGGTCGATTACAAAGTCTTAAAACCCTGGTTTAAACCGTAGGAAGTGGGTGGTCGAATACAAAGTCTTAAAACCCTGGTTTAAACCGTTGAGACGATTGAGTAGATAATTACGTCCTACTGCGGTGCGTGGACGTGATGACTGAGTGGTTAAGCGCTTGCCTCTCACCGTCTCGGGTTCGAATCCCGTAGAAGACTGGGATTTTGAAATGTCGGAATTTTTAGGACGCTTCTGAGTCCACCCAATAGTAATGGGAAAAAGTAAAGGCGGTTAGTCGTTGTGCTGGCGTTAACCAGATGACCTTTACACCATCTGTCCTACGGCTTGCAAGATCTTTAATTTGATAGTTTACTTTTACTTAGCGTCCTACGGGTCTCACGTGTTCACGTCGTATAGGGGGGGGGGAGGGTATCGCGCCATACTTTAACACAAAATCGAAGTATAATATACAGGGGAACAAAGCGTCATAAGTAGTAGCCTACCATTATTGAGAGAAATAATCTCGATGATCTTTGGGCTACGCATCAGCAAGACCCACTTAGAAAAACCGTACTGTAAAAAGAAAAGCATGTTTATAGGCAGATTCGGACAAAGCTGGACGTCCTGTGTTCGATTGACCCACAAACGTTTCCTCATTGTCGGTATTAGTCAATGACATCCAGTTTCAGGACATGACTTTTATAATAGTCAATAACATCCAGTTTCAGGACATGACTTTTATATTAGTCAATAACATCCAGTTTCAGGACATGACTTTTATATTAGTCAATAACATCCAGTTTCAGGACATGACTTTTATAGTTTTCAATCAATATAGCTCAGTCCTCTATTTCTGGAAAAAAAACATTCTGTTTTTATTTATTGCAATTAGTCTTCAACTTACAGGTTCACAAGTTTGAGAAGAAAGACTTCAATAGCGACGGAATTAACAACCTGGTTGCCAAACAGATTGATACTTCCGGTAGATGTGCACGCATTAACTTATAGTGACGCCGACAGACAGGATTTAGGCGATGGAGTTGCAGAAGTGTCTCCAAAGGCAGGGAACGGATCACCATAATCCCACCCTTTCGTAGACTACCATCTACACCTCAAGTGTAAGGCCCCAACAAACCTAAGAACGGCCATGATCACCTGATCTCTAGTTGTTCGTCCTCATTTTTTGGATGTGCTGGCTCCACGTTGTTCAAGTCAATGTTGAAGTGTTCAGAAATAAAGTTCATTCGCTAATTTTACCCCGCACAATTTCATCCCCCCGATCTACACACCGTGAGGCAGGAAGAAGAATTAGAATGGCTATTTCTGTCTCCACAGACAAGAGACGCGAGATTTCATTGCTGTCGAACGGGCGGTATCGATCTCCTCGGGCGAAAGATTTGAGGCATGATTGTATTTGAATGTTGAACGAAAAATAAAATCGAGGGCATCAGAAGGAAGTCGCCATACGATAGCAGTGTCGAATTCTGATGACGAGATTTACTTCTAGTATACCAGCTGTGTTTTTTTTCTTTTAGGTTAAGTAGTTAAAAAAAACTTACACTCACTGAAGAGCTACTTAATGGTGCAAAATTGTAGACAGACACTGGCAATGGAGAACTGATTTACCAAAACGCAAAAGTATCATTTAATGTTTGGCGTGCAGTATGTCAGTGGAGAGATTTTTGTACCTTTGGGTAACAGGGTGGTGGCGCGAGCAGTAAAGCACCTGGCTACGAACACACGGACTCGAGAATACGATTCCAACAGGAAAATAGGACTTTTGAATCAAGCGCCTCTTATCTTCCTTGTGTGTACCCAGGTTGATTTCCCTTTTGTTTGGGAATTTCAGGTCAATTCAATATTTACTGGATAAAATAGAAATAAAAAAAGGAAAAAAAAAACGAATTTAATACCGGCATTAACATGCTTACTTAATATCATTCTGCTATTATCTATCTATCTATCTATCTATCTATCTATCTATCTATCTATCTATCTATCTATCTATCTATCTATCTATCTATCTATCTATCTGTCTGTCTGTCTGTCTGTCGGTCAGTAAGTCAGTCAATCAGTTCTTTCATCCATCCCTCCATCCCTCCCTTCCTCCATCCATCCATCCATCCATCCATCCATCCATCCATCCATCCATCCATTCATTCATTCATATCAATCCATCCATCAAACCTTCCATCCATCCATCTATCAATCAATTCATATCCATCCATCCATCCATACATACATACGCGTCTGTATTATATAAGATAAGATAAGATACAAATATATATATCCAATCTACTATTGTGAGCTGTATCCTCCTTCCGTTCCACCTCTTCTTTCTATACATGTCTTTCTTTGCATCGCACGTTAATTGTTAATAAGCTGTTGACCAAAATGCCGCGCAGACTCTAGAGAATCGATATCAATCTCTTTTCAACGGATTCTTTAGACTGAAACCCACAAGCCCTAAATCTCGCCAACTTAAAGCCAAGAGTGAGTCCATCAAATACATAAATCCTTTTTAGTTCTGTTTTCTCAGTTCGATTACCATTCCTTGAAAACGAATAAAGAAGAAGATCTGCTTCCAGAGGAGTCCGTATTATCCTGATCACTGTGTGCTTTACATTTCAATTGGTTGAGACTTTCTTACAGATCAAACAGTTTCCAGTGTAAAGCACTTGAAGATATTATACGTTTTAATATGAACGTTAGTATAGAATACACCAATGTATAGTTATAGACATTGATTGATTACAACCCAGGCAGGTCAAAAGGCAGGTTTCAATGTTTTCAGAAAGAATATCAGAATGAAATTCTATCAAAGGCAAAAATGACAGAGAAGAATGGAGAAAGAAGGCTGACAGATCTTGTGTGGTGCCCCAACGGTCCAGCAGACCAAGGGATATGTGAAAGTGAAAGTGAAGTTAGATGTGAACCTAGTCTAACTGATGTCATATAATGATTATCCAATTGATCTAATCGTTTTGTAAAAGGGCAATCTCTTATTCAAAGTCTCAAGAAAAAAACAACAATTCCGTAAAACATCCTTTAGTTAATTGTTCCATGTCATTAGTGGCGGGCTGCAGTTCAAGTGATAACAACAACAAAATCATTACGATTTGAATTCGAACTCGAGGTCACAATCCTCCTCAAGGGGGCTAATTCAACTTATACAACCACATCTGTCAAGTGCAATTTCTTTCCCGTGTTCTATGCCAAACAAAATAATTAGTTACTAATAGTTAATTAAATAATTGCTTTTTTAAATTAAATTGAGACTTGTGTTGTCAGGTACAAGAAATAATTGTGCAAAATTTCAACTTGATCCGAGATTTGGTATGGGAGAAATAATGAGTACACAATTTTTACCAGACAGACAGAGTTGAAATAAGCTTTGTAATAAAAGATAACGATTCACGCTGTCAGTTGATGAAAAATGAAATGAATGTGTTCTCTAAGAGATTCTCATTACCTTGAACATGTAGTTAATATTTATTTTCCTTGTCATTGTCTCATTCAGTCTTCACAAACTTAGTCATTAAAGTAAGGAAATAAAAAAAAAATTTCCGACATGTCACACATTTTGTTTAACCTGCATCTGACAGTGCTATCAAGGAAAATGTCTAGCGAAAAATTCGTGTTGGTATTTTTTAAATATTTTTTTTAATGGCCAAATCTCCTGCTTTAACTCATCAACTGGACCGGCAAAGACTTTCATTAAGACACTAATGAGCATTAAAGATGGCAGCAGACGATCTTGTGAATTACCACGAGTTGTCGTTCTTTGCTGGCGGGCATACGATCGCGGATTTACTTTTTTTTCTTTACTTCTTTGGCTAACCTTTTACTATAGTCAGTTATATGATGGTTAGTTCTATTGAAAGTGTAGATGTACTTTACTTGGAGTCATTATTGTCATCACCAAGGCCGGAATAGGTAATTGGGGGCCCTGAGCATCTGTGATAAACTTCTATTTAGGATAGGAACAGGGAAGACTACTTCCTAGACACTGTTAAGATAGATACTCGGCTATAAGTCGTTCTATCCCAGCTTTACAGATTATGTGTCTGGTTGGGTCATTGAGGTTAAAGATGATAAACAATCGAATTTTTATATACTACCCATAAAGATAATGTCCTAATAGACAGCAAAGTCTTGAGTACCAACAACGGCTAACGATCAGTTTCGTAGACTTTAAGAAAGCGTTTGATAGTATCCACCAAGAATCACTTTGGAAAATAGTTAGAGAATACGGCATCCCCAGAAAAAAATCTGCATTAAAGCAGAAGAAGGAACAACTGAGTTTTTCAGCATCGAGACAGGTGTGAGACAGGGGTGCATCTTATCTCCCTTCCTTTTCCTCCTAGCTATCGACTACATAATGAGGAGAGCAATGAACCAGACTGCCTTTGGTATTCCATGGCATGAACAGCTCCGATTGACGGACTTGGACTTTACTGATGATGTTGCACTACTCGGGGCTACAAATAAATATATTCAAGAAATGACGGAGAGCCTAGATAGAGAGGCACCCAAAATTGGCCTCCGCATAAACCTGGATAAGACTAAAATTTAAGAGTGGGATATAAGGCAAAGGTTGCCCCCGTCAGACTTGGCGAGTCAAAGCTTGAAGAGCTGGACAAGTTCACGTACCTTGGCAGCATCATAACAAATGATGGAGATGCTTACCATGATGTAGAGTGCCGAATAGGAAAGGTGGGAAGCATTTTCCAAAGGCTGCAGCCTATTTGGACTAGCCAAGCCATTGGACTCGAGACAAAAATACATCTTCTCAACACAATCGTCATTCCAACTGCTACATATACATGTGAGACATGGAAGTCATCTGTCAAAATTGAGAAAAGACTAAATATGGCTCAACAAAAATGGCTGCGACGGATTTTGGGAGTCAGTTACACAGATCGGGTCTCAAACAAGGACATTCTATGCCGAACTGGGAGTCGAACACTTAGTGAGGTTGTGACAGAGCGTCGCATGAGGTTTGAGGGACATGTTCTACGATAAAATGAATTACGCATACCAAAAGTTGCGATGACATAGAGGCCAATACGAAAGCATTACTTGGCGCCACACCTTCATGGAGGACCTCAGAACAGTGGACACCAGGTGGGAGGAGGCTTCAGACATTGCCAATGACAGATGTTTGTGGAGACAGCTTGCCGCCCAATGCGCCGAACGGCGCGGGAGGACCTAAATCTAAGTAAGTCTAATAGACTGAACTATTCTCAAATAGCCCCGCACACTTTCACAATGAACTTTTTTGTTTGTTTAGGGCAAGGGACATCACTGAAAATTACCAACATTTTTTTTTACTTCCCGTATATCCGAAGAGTACAAACGACAGCAATGGACCTCATTCACCAATTGTAAATAAACAACATTTAGCCACGTGATACTATTGATAAAACAGCGAAAAAAAACCTGTCACGTGATAGCCTGTGTGTATTACGTAATTCGTATAGAAGAGATAGAGAATCACGTGGCTAAATGTTGTTTGTTTACGATTGATGACATTGGGTGTCAATGCCGTGTCAACCGAGAAACTATAAGTCGCCGTTTTCAAATGGATAGGTCTAAATTATGGAAAGACCTATTCAGCCTGTTTTTATCATTTAAATTGTTACTTTCAAATAATGATTCTAAACCGGCCACATTTCCATTCTACACTCTAAGCATCAACATTTTGGCCGTCGCTAAAAGAGAAGGATATCAAATGTACTTTTTTTTTTTCAAAAATGAACTACAATTAATAAGGAACTCGACATAACCTACATTACGTAACAAGCATATGTGCGTTAAATAACAACTATAATTTGTATAAAATAGATACGATGCATTGTGACAGAATGAGCCAACAACATCAAATAACTGCAACCCTTAAAATGCTTGTTCTTTTGCGTATTACATACAAAGTCCTTTAATATCGCTTTAGGAAAAAGGCTAAAAAAAGGTAAAGGGGGATGCTAGCTCGGGTATTTATTTTTACATTAAAAAAAAAGTGCATGAGAGGTTGTCAAATACTCCTAATAATAGAACACAGATTTCATTTCAGATTTAGCGCCACTCTATGCATGGGTTTGTCTCGTGTCTCTGTTATGGTGAAGTCTTTTGAACTAGCACGAGATGTCCCCCACATGATAACACAAGCGCACCGAGAACCCTTTTTTTTTCAATCTATGATCTACTGGAGAAGGTAGCGAAGATTTAACGGAAGCAATACATGAAATACACGATGGGAGAGAGAGAGAGGGAGAGAGAGGGAGAGAGAGAGAGAGAGAGAGAGAGAGAAAGAGAGAGAGAGAGAGGGAGAGAGAGAGAGAAAGAGAGAGAGAGAGAGGGAGAGAGAGAGAGGGAGAGCGTAGAAATAGAGAAGAGCTCTAAAAATGAGGATGGCTCTACATAGAAATAAAGAGAAGGAACTTAAAAAAAAAAGATCCTGCTCATGCGTATGCATGAATCTAGAGAAGTGTTTTCCAAACTGTGCTCTGCGGAACCCGAGTGATCCACTAGGCCTGAATAGGTGTTGCACGAACTACTGTAATAATTAACTAGTAATCACCACATGAATTATTCTCTCGGAAAAAAAAAAGCAAAGTGTTCCTCTTAATACTCAGAATGTGTAAAGTGTTCACTGATATAGAGAAACTGGGGGAGGTATTGACTGGATCCCTTTGTGGAGGACCCTAATAGGTTTTGAAGACTTTTTAAGGGAAATGAATTGCTAGGGTAATGAGAACTCACACCTTATCTATCTATCTATCTATCTATCTATCTATCTATCTATCTATCTATCTATCTATCTACCTATCTACCTACCTACCTACCTACCTACCTATCTATCTATCTATCTATCTATCTATCTATCATTGTACAGCAAAGTTAAATTTTTATAGCCTTCCTTTTATTTAATATTTGTTTTTCAAATCCTGCATAAGGTTTTATATTTTGAACAAGATATTGCAAATTAAAAAAAAAATCATTATTCACTGAACTTATAATTCCCATGAGATGTAGGCGAGTGATGACCTCCCTTGAGGGAACTTCTCTTCAAGCCAGCTGTGGCCTAGGAGACATTCTCCTGAGAGTCAAGTCAATAAAACACAGGCAGCGCACAGAAGCAGACGGCAGCGCACGGAAGCAGACGGCAGTGGAACTTTTTGATTCTAACAAGAAAATAGTTTGAAATAATACCCAGCCAGCATTGTTATGTGCCGGTAATTTTAATGAACCCATTCCCTTTTTCATTTTTTTTGGTTACATTTCATTTCGAAAACTGGAGAATCGCTAATAGATTGTATATAGTGATCTGTGATGCAGTATTCTTGTATCTAGAAACATCTCTATAATTTAATACCTAATCTCAGACATAGGTAAATCCATTAGTTTGTTTCTTTTCTTGTTTAGATCTTTTTTTTTAGGTTCGTATCGGGGCAGCAGATTTGTTGGGGTATCGATACTTACCTAAAGGCATAGTATGTATTTTATGATGACAGAAAGGCGCCTCAGATGACTTGGTCATTTCAAATAGTAAAAAATAGGGCAGATCTGTTTTTGTAGCCTACGGTTAACGAGGGTGTCATGTGGCCATTACTTTTCCCCAACTAACGTCATTAGAGCTGGGTGGACTCCGAGGCTCCCGAAGATCCTGAAATTAAAAATCCCTGTCTTCAACAGGATTTGAACCTCGGTCCCCGATTCGGAAGCCAAGCACTTTATCGCTCAGCAACCGCCCCTACCCATATCAAATAGAAACCAGCTAAATATGTCTGCGGGCTATATCGGCCAGTTGTGTGTGGTTTCCAGCCGTTCAAATTTCTGCTCACAAAGAAGTATACGGAAGATTTTTTATGACGACACATGTGTCAGGAACGCATATCACCCTTTGGGTCAGGATTTTGTGATATTACCATCACAAAAGAGATACAAGACACCGATAGCAAAGACAAATAGACGCAAACACTCTTTTGTTCCCCTGGCAATCAAATCATTAAATAGAAACAATCTGATATAAACGTTTCACATGTAAATTATGAGCGATTCAGGTGTGAATGTACATTTTGGGTTTTTATAGTTACAATGTTTTGTTTGGTGCAATGCACAAATTGTAAGACAAATTTCCTTACGTACAATAAAGATTATTATTATTATTATGTTAGAAATGAACGAGTAGTCATTCTCTGGCGCTGCCAGGGTCGAGTTTCGCTAAAGAGAAACAAAATTCATCGTAGTCCCTTTAACAGTTTCCACTGAGGAATTTTCTGGTGATGTGGCAGGTCTGCAGCAGTACCGCCCTCTGACAGGCAACGAAGATGTTCCTAGGAATGTTAAGGGCTGAAGGTGTCTGTGAGGTCAGTTGTTATTATCCCCTCGGTTGATATAACAATGGGGTATATTGTTATTTTGGACAATTTCCATAGACGCTTAATCTCCAAGCCTAGGTTCCCATATTTGCTTTGTTTTTCTATCTCAGTTTTTCTTAAATTATGAGACAGTGGTACGGCGATATCGACAATGGTAGCGGTTTTCTTCTTTTTTATCGATGAACAGCAGGTCCGAGCAATTGAAATCTACCGTTTTGTCGGTCAGAATAGGCATATCCCAGTACAGCAGATGTTCAGTAGACTCGAGAACCTCTTGCGGAGAGTATTTATAATAAGGGGGAGTGTTCTTACCGATCAATTGGTACGTCAAAGCCAGGTGTTGGTGTATTAACTTTGCAACTTTGTTATGGCGACCTAGGTAGGCTGATTCTGATAGGGCTGGACATCCTGCCAGAATGTGTTCAATCGAATCGCCCACATTTCCACATTTTCGGCATTTGTCGACAACATTGTGTTTCAGGATATGCTTCTCGTAATTTTTTGTCCTGATTACTCTGTCCTGTATTGCTGTAACAAAGCCTTCTGTTTCAGGGTAGAGATGACCTGCTTTGAGCCATGTTAAGGAAGCAGCCTTGTCGATGTTGTCCCCATGTAATGAAGCCGGAAATTTCCGTGGAGTGTTTTTTCTTCCCATTGGCGAATCTCATGCACTACGTCATCCAAACCGATATTGACTCGAGTCCCGTACAGGACAGTTACGACTTTCAAGGAGAAAAGTCAACGCCATGGTTATAACCTAAGACCCAGAAAGAAATAAAGGAGGGGTGAATGGACTGATCGTTAAATGAACTTGTGTGTTACCCGTGCTTGTAATCGTGCTAGTATTTGTAATCGTGTTCGCATTATCGTAGTCTGTGTATCGTGACCAGTCTGTACTGTGTTATTGTGTGTATCAGTCGTGTTTTATTGAAATAAAGCCTTGTTTCTAAGGTTAGGAATTGATTTAGTATATTACAATTTATTTCAATAAAACCATTCTTAAATGGACAAGTTTTTGCGTCCCAATAGACTGGATGCTGATCCTAGTTCAACTAATGCTTCAGTTACATGGAAACATTGGATTTCTTGTTTTGACAGATTCGCAACGAAGGTAGGGGCTAGTGAAAGCGAACAGTTTGACCTGCTATGCAACTTTGTGTCTCCATCCTTATATCAGTATATTTCTACCATTTCTAAATACTTAGAAGCAAAATCTCTTCTTGAAAATTTATTTGTGCAGGCCCCTAATGAAACATTGGCCAGACATTTGCTTGCAACTTGCAAACAAGAAGTCGATCAATGTCTTGATCAATTTGTACACAAGCTGAGAGTGATGGTCAGAGATTGTCAGCTTCGAGCTGTTAGTGCTGACAAAAATGAAGAGGACGCCATTCGCGATGCCTTTGTTAGCGGCATGCGTTCGAGTGTAATTAGACAGAGGCTACTTGAGAAAAGATCCCTTGACTTGCAAATGGCTTTAGATATTGCCAAGACACTCGACATTGCCAAAAAAAGAATCCAGTTCGTTTAGTGCTCCTTCTCAATTGGTAGAGTCAACTCTTTCGTCATAGGCAATCTCAACCGAAGAAATGGTGGACTCAGAAACAATCGCAACAGTGAATACTAAATGTTTCTTTTGCGGAGGTAGTCGGCATCTCAGAGCGAAATGCCCTGCCAAAGACTGCATGTGTCATTCTTGCGGGAAAAATGGACGCAACACACCTATAACCAAAACAAAAGCCAAAACATCTCCTAGCTAGGAGATTAAGGACTCAACACATCTAACATCACTAATTGCTACTTCGTCTGTACCTGATTTAACTAAATCAACAGTACACATCTCTGTAAATGGCGTGAACCTAAAAGCCCTAATTGATACAGGTAGCGAGGAAAGCTACATTTCTTCAAACATACCAAGAGAGTTCGATTGGTCAGTGACACGTTCAAAGCACAAAATTTATATGGCGTCATCTCAACTGTCAAGCGTCACAAGAGGCCACATGTTTGCATCGCTCAAATACAAAGGGGAAGTTTACAATCAATTCAAACTTTCGTTACTAGATGAACTTTGCACTGATGTAGTGCTTGGGTTGGATTTCCTCGCATTACACAAAGAACTGATAATTCCATTCAACGGTGGTCGACCTGCATTTCATGTTTGCTCGCTCAATGCTGTTAAGGTAGAGGCACCACAATTGTTTGCAAATTTATTCCCTGATTGCAGACCTATTGCTACTAAATCTCGTCGTTACTCCTTCCAAGACACACAATTTATTAAAGCTGAAGTTGAGAAATTGATACGAAACGGTATAATTAAACCTTCCAAATCACCTTGGAGAGCTTAAGTCCTTGTCACGACCAATGAGCGGCACAAAAAGCGAATGGTCGTTGATTATAGCCAAACTATAAATAGATTTACTTACCTAGACGCTTACCCCATGCCAAGGTGGATGAAATGGTGGAGAAAATTTCCAGGTATGAAATCTTTAGCACATTGGATCTGGAGAGTGCTTATCACCAAATACCTATCCAACAAAGCGAAAAGAAATACACAGCTTTCGAAGCTTGCGGTAAACTCTACCAGTTTTGCAGAATACCCTTTGGGGTCACTAACTTTGTAGCTTGCTTCCAGAAAACCATAGACACTATTATAGAAAAGAAAAGTTGTCTGACACGTTAGCCTATGTCGACAATGTAACAATATGTGGTACAGATGTAGACTCTCATAACAAAAATCTGTTGCATTTTCAGAAGGTAGCTCTGGAATACGGAATAACTTTCAACGAAAGTAAAAGTGTATTTGCTACTAAGAAGGTAAAGCTGCTTGGATATGAAATATCCAAAGGACATTTGAAGCCGGACCCTGATAGATTTCAAGCTCTGCGAGATTTGCCACCTCCGAAAGATCTGAAGTCTCAGAAAAGGATTGAAGGACTTTTGGCATATTATGCTCACTGGATACCCAATTTCTCCGACAAAATGTATCCTATAATGAAAAATCAATTTTTTCCTGTACCTAGTAAAAACAGCGTTGGAAGACTTGTAAGAAGAATTGCAGAAAGCAGCATTTTTCACCATAAAGTCTGACCATCCTCTAATTGTGGAAACTGACGCTTCTGACATCGCAGTAGCAGCCACTTTAAATCAGGATGGAAGACCTATTGCATTCTTCTCTAGAACTCTTTCACCTAGTGAAAGGCATCAATCTGCCATAGAGAAAGAAGCAACTGCAATATATGCAGCTATACGCAAATGGAAGCATTATTTGTGTGGCAATCATTTTACCCTTATTACGGACCAGCGGTCTATTTCATACATATTTAACGATCACTCCATTCTACATTCCTTTATTTCTTTCTAGGTCTTAGGTTATAACCATGCGTATGAAGGGAAGAATCCGGCGTAGACTTTTCTCCTTGCAAGTCGTAACTGTCCTGTACGGGACTCGAGTCAATATATTAGCCGCAACCCACAGTACGCCCATTTCCAAACGGCCGGGAAGAGACAGTGTCGCTTAGGCACCTGGCGCCGAAGGAAAGTTCCACGAACGACTATTTCGAACCAGAGAACGGTATTCTGCCTCAAGAGGTCGGTGACTCTTTGGATCTCTCACCAGGGAGTCGCTACGTGCCTGGAACTATCAGTAATTCACAGAGTCCCATCCCAATGATGTACAACCAGCCAGAAGTCATCAGTGATTCACAGGGGAGCCACCCAATGCCAGAGGCCAATATTGACTCGAGTCCCGTACAGGACAGTTACGACTTTCAAGGAGAAAAGTCAACGCCATGGTTATAACCTAAGACCCAGAAAGAAATAAAGGAGGGGTGAATGGAGTGATCGTTAAATGAACTTGTGTGTTACCCGTGCTTGTAATCGTGCTAGTATTTGTAATCGTGTTTGCATTATCGTAGTCTGTGTATCGTGACCAGTCTGTACTGTGTTATTGTGTGTATCAGTCGTGTTTTATTGAAATAAAGCCTTGTTTCTAAGGTTAGGAATTGATTTAGTATATTACAATTTATTTCAATAAAACCATTCTTAAATGGACAAGTTTTTGCGTCCCAATAGACTGGATGCTGATCCTAGTTCAACTAATGCTTCAGTTACATGGAAACATTGGATTTCTTGTTTTGACAGATTCGCAACGAAGGTAGGGGCTAGTGAAAGCGAACAGTTTGACCTGCTATGCAACTTTTTGTCTCCATCCTTATATCAGTATATTTCTACCATTTCTAAATACTTAGAAGCAAAATCTCTTCTTGAAAATTTATTTGTGCAGGCCCCTAATGAAACATTGGCCAGACATTTGCTTGCAACTTGCAAACAAGAAGTCGATCAATGTCTTGATCAATTTGTACACAAGCTGAGAGTGAT
This sequence comes from Biomphalaria sudanica, assembly GCA_036873155.1. Lineage (NCBI taxonomy): Eukaryota > Metazoa > Mollusca > Gastropoda > Planorbidae > Biomphalaria > Biomphalaria sudanica. The sequence goes on along the minus strand of JAZGLO010000718.1, from coordinate 107,499 downwards.
GGTCAGAGATTGTCAGCTTCGAGCTGTTAGTGCTGACAAAAATGAAGAGGACGCCATTCGCGATGCCTTTGTTAGCGGCATGCGTTCGAGTGTAATTAGACAGAGGCTACTTGAGAAAAGATCCCTTGACTTGCAAATGGCTTTAGATATTGCCAAGACACTCGACATTGCCAAAAAAAGAATCCAGTTCGTTTAGTGCTCCTTCTCAATTGGTAGAGTCAACTCTTTCGTCATAGGCAATCTCAACCGAAGAAATGGTGGACTCAGAAACAATCGCAACAGTGAATACTAAATGTTTCTTTTGCGGAGGTAGTCGGCATCTCAGAGCGAAATGCCCTGCCAAAGACTGCATGTGTCATTCTTGCGGGAAAAATGGACGCAACACACCTATAACCAAAACAAAAGCCAAAACATCTCCTAGCTAGGAGATTAAGGACTCAACACATCTAACATCACTAATTGCTACTTCGTCTGTACCTGATTTAACTAAATCAACAGTACACATCTCTGTAAATGGCGTGAACCTAAAAGCCCTAATTGATACAGGTAGCGAGGAAAGCTACATTTCTTCAAACATACCAAGAGAGTATGATTGGTCAGTGACACGTTCAAAGCACAAAATTTATATGGCGTCATCTCAACTGTCAAGCGTCACAAGAGGCCACATGTTTGCATCGCTCAAATACAAAGGGGAAGTTTACAATCAATTCAAACTTTCGTTACTAGATGAACTTTGCACTGATGTAGTGCTTGGGTTAGATTTCCTCGCATTACACAAAGAACTGATAATTCCATTCAACGGTGGTCGACCTGCATTTCATGTTTGCTCGCTCAATGCTGTTAAGGTAGAGGCACCACAATTGTTTGCAAATTTATTCCCTGATTGCAGACCTATTGCTACTAAATCTCGTCGTTACTCCTTCCAAGACACACAATTTATTAAAGCTGAAGTTGAGAAATTGATACGAAACGGTATAATTAAACCTTCCAAATCACCTTGGAGAGCTCAAGTCCTTGTCACGACCAATGAGCGGCACAAAAAGCGAATGGTCGTTGATTATAGCCAAACTATAAATAGATTTACTTACCTGGACGCTTACCCCATGCCAAGGTGGATGAAATGGTGGAGAAAATTTCCAGGTATGAAATCTTTAGCACATTGGATCTGGAGAGTGCTTATCACCAAATACCTATCCAACAAAGCGAAAAGAAATACACAGCTTTCGAAGCTTGCGGTAAACTCTACCAGTTTTGCAGAATACCCTTTGGGGTCACTAACTTTGTAGCTTGCTTCCAGAAAACCATAGACACTATTATAGAAAAGAAAAGTTGTCTGACACGTTTGCCTATGTCGACAATGTAATAATATGTGGTACAGATGTAGACTCTCATAACAAAAATCTGTTGCATTTTCAGAAGGTAGCTCTGGAATACGGAATAACTTTCAACGAAAGTAAAAGTGTATTTGCTACTAAGAAGGTAAAGCTGCTTGGATATGAAATATCCAAAGGACATTTGAAGCCGGACCCTGATAGATTTCAAGCTCTGCGAGATTTGCCACCTCCGAAAGATCTGAAGTCTCAGAAAAGGATTGAAGGACTTTTGGCATATTATGCTCACTGGATACCCAATTTCTCCGACAAAATGTATCCTATAATGAAAAATCAATTTTTTCCTGTACCTAGTAAAAACAGCGTTGGAAGACTTGTAAGAAGAATTGCAGAAAGCAGCATTTTTCACCATAAAGTCTGACCATCCTCTAATTGTGGAAACTGACGCTTCTGACATCGCAGTAGCAGCCACTTTAAATCAGGATGGAAGACCTATTGCATTCTTCTCTAGAACTCTTTCACCTAGTGAAAGGCATCAATCTGCCATAGAGAAAGAAGCAACTGCAATATATGCAGCTATACGCAAATGGAAGCATTATTTGTGTGGCAATCATTTTACCCTTATTACGGACCAGCGGTCTATTTCATACATATTTAACGATCACTCCATTCTACATTCCTTTATTTCTTTCTAGGTCTTAGGTTATAACCATGCGTATGAAGGGAAGAATCCGGCGTAGACTTTTCTCCTTGCAAGTCGTAACTGTCCTGTACGGGACTCGAGTCAATATATTAGCCGCAACCCACAGTACGCCCATTTCCAAACGGCCGGGAAGAGACAGTGTCGCTTAGGCACCTGGCGCCGAAGGAAAGTTCCACGAACGACTATTTCGAACCAGAGAACGGTATTCTGCCTCAAGAGGTCGGTGACTCTTTGGATCTCTCACCAGGGAGTCGCTACGTGCCTGGAACTATCAGTAATTCACAGAGTCCCATCCCAATGATGTACAACCAGCCAGAAGTCATCAGTGATTCACAGGGGAGCCACCCAATGCCAGAGGCCAATATTGACTCGAGTCCCGTACAGGACAGTTACGACTTTCAAGGAGAAAAGTCAACGCCATGGTTATAACCTAAGACCCAGAAAGAAATAAAGGAGGGGTGAATGGACTGATCGTTAAATGAACTTGTGTGTTACCCGTGCTTGTAATCGTGCTAGTATTTGTAATCGTGTTCGCATTATCGTAGTCTGTGTATCGTGACCAGTCTGTACTGTGTTATTGTGTGTATCAGTCGTGTTTTATTGAAATAAAGCCTTGTTTCTAAGGTTAGGAATTGATTTAGTATATTACAATTTATTTCAATAAAACCATTCTTAAATGGACAAGTTTTTGCGTCCCAATAGACTGGATGCTGATCCTAGTTCAACTAATGCTTCAGTTACATGGAAACATTGGATTTCTTGTTTTGACAGATTCGCAACGAAGGTAGGGGCTAGTGAAAGCGAACAGTTTGACCTGCTATGCAACTTTGTGTCTCCATCCTTATATCAGTATATTTCTACCATTTCTAAATACTTAGAAGCAAAATCTCTTCTTGAAAATTTATTTGTGCAGGCCCCTAATGAAACATTGGCCAGACATTTGCTTGCAACTTGCAAACAAGAAGTCGATCAATGTCTTGATCAATTTGTACACAAGCTGAGAGTGATGGTCAGAGATTGTCAGCTTCGAGCTGTTAGTGCTGACAAAAATGAAGAGGACGCCATTCGCGATGCCTTTGTTAGCGGCATGCGTTCGAGTGTAATTAGACAGAGGCTACTTGAGAAAAGATCCCTTGACTTGCAAATGGCTTTAGATATTGCCAAGACACTCGACATTGCCAAAAAAAGAATCCAGTTCGTTTAGTGCTCCTTCTCAATTGGTAGAGTCAACTCTTTCGTCATAGGCAATCTCAACCGAAGAAATGGTGGACTCAGAAACAATCGCAACAGTGAATACTAAATGTTTCTTTTGCGGAGGTAGTCGGCATCTCAGAGCGAAATGCCCTGCCAAAGACTGCATGTGTCATTCTTGCGGGAAAAATGGACGCAACACACCTATAACCAAAACAAAAGCCAAAACATCTCCTAGCTAGGAGATTAAGGACTCAACACATCTAACATCACTAATTGCTACTTCGTCTGTACCTGATTTAACTAAATCAACAGTACACATCTCTGTAAATGGCGTGAACCTAAAAGCCCTAATTGATACAGGTAGCGAGGAAAGCTACATTTCTTCAAACATACCAAGAGAGTATGATTGGTCAGTGACACGTTCAAAGCACAAAATTTATATGGCGTCATCTCAACTGTCAAGCGTCACAAGAGGCCACATGTTTGCATCGCTCAAATACAAAGGGGAAGTTTACAATCAATTCAAACTTTCGTTACTAGATGAACTTTGCACTGATGTAGTGCTTGGGTTAGATTTCCTCGCATTACACAAAGAACTGATAATTCCATTCAACGGTGGTCGACCTGCATTTCATGTTTGCTCGCTCAATGCTGTTAAGGTAGAGGCACCACAATTGTTTGCAAATTTATTCCCTGATTGCAGACCTATTGCTACTAAATCTCGTCGTTACTCCTTCCAAGACACACAATTTATTAAAGCTGAAGTTGAGAAATTGATACGAAACGGTATAATTAAACCTTCCAAATCACCTTGGAGAGCTCAAGTCCTTGTCACGACCAATGAGCGGCACAAAAAGCGAATGGTCGTTGATTATAGCCAAACTATAAATAGATTTACTTACCTGGACGCTTACCCCATGCCAAGGTGGATGAAATGGTGGAGAAAATTTCCAGGTATGAAATCTTTAGCACATTGGATCTGGAGAGTGCTTATCACCAAATACCTATCCAACAAAGCGAAAAGAAATACACAGCTTTCGAAGCTTGCGGTAAACTCTACCAGTTTTGCAGAATACCCTTTGGGGTCACTAACTTTGTAGCTTGCTTCCAGAAAACCATAGACACTATTATAGAAAAGAAAAGTTGTCTGACACGTTTGCCTATGTCGACAATGTAATAATATGTGGTACAGATGTAGACTCTCATAACAAAAATCTGTTGCATTTTCAGAAGGTAGCTCTGGAATAAGGAATAACTTTCAACGAAAGTAAAAGTGTATTTGCTACTAAGAAGGTAAAGCTGCTTGGATATGAAATATCCAAAGGACATTTGAAGCCGGACCCTGATAGATTTCAAGCTCTGCGAGATTTGCCACCTCCGAAAGATCTGAAGTCTCAGAAAAGGATTGAAGGACTTTTGGCATATTATGCTCACTGGATACCCAATTTCTCCGACAAAATGTATCCTATAATGAAAAATCAATTTTTTCCTGTACCTAGTAAAAACAGCGTTGGAAGACTTGTAAGAAGAATTGCAGAAAGCAGCATTTTTCACCATAAAGTCTGACCATCCTCTAATTGTGGAAACTGACGCTTCTGACATCGCAGTAGCAGCCACTTTAAATCAGGATGGAAGACCTATTGCATTCTTCTCTAGAACTCTTTCACCTAGTGAAAGGCATCAATCTGCCATAGAGAAAGAAGCAACTGCAATAATTGCAGCTATACGCAAATGGAAGCATTATTTGTGTGGCAATCATTTTACCCTTATTACGGACCAGCGGTCTATTTCATACATATTTAACGATCACTCCATTCACCCCTCCTTTATTTCTTTCTAGGTCTTAGGTTATAACCATGCGTATGAAGGGAAGAATCCGGCGTAGACTTTTCTCCTTGCAAGTCGTAACTGTCCTGTACGGGACTCGAGTCAATATATTAGCCGCAACCCACAGTACGCCCATTTCCAAACGGCCGGGAAGAGACAGTGTCGCTTAGGCACCTGGCGCCGAAGGAAAGTTCCACGAACGACTATTTCGAACCAGAGAACGGTATTCTGCCTCAAGAGGTCGGTGACTCTTTGGATCTCTCACCAGGGAGTCGCTACGTGCCTGGAACTATCAGTAATTCACAGAGTCCCATCCCAATGATGTACAACCAGCCAGAAGTCATCAGTGATTCACAGGGGAGCCACCCAATGCCAGAGGCCAATATTGACTCGAGTCCCGTACAGGACAGTTACAACTTTCAAGGAGAAAAGTCAACGACATGGTTATAACCTAAGACCCAGAAAGAAATAAAGGAGGGGTGAATGGAGTGATCGTTAAATGAACTTGTGTGTTACCCGTGCTTGTAATCGTGCTAGTATTTGTAATCGTGTTCGCATTATCATAGTCTGTGAATCGTGACCAGTCTGTACTGTGTTATTGTGTGTATCAGTTGTGTTTTATTGAAATAAAGCCTTGTTTCTAAGGTTATGAATTGATTTAGTATATTACACTCAGTTTCTGCATATAGCTTTAGATCATCCATGTATAATAAGTAGGACACACATTTTGTACATTTAGTGTCAACCCTAAAGCCGTTTGTAGAGTCTTGGAGTCAGGGCCGCCGCTACCTATTGCGCAATGTGTGCATTGCACGCAGGCGGCCGACTTTAGGGGCGGCCAAATCATTATTCCAATGTTACTTTAAAAAAGAAAGTTAAATTTAAAAACATTACTTATATATTTTATATACATTCTAATTACTCCATTATCCTTTGACAATATAAACGATATTCGTACATAAGAAATTATGTATAAACTAAAAAAAACAACAGAGCAGCATACGAGGGATGCCCAGTGTTTTTTTTTTTCATAAGCACCTACTCATTTCTGGCCTTGAGTTTTCGCGAGTTGTTTGTAATATTTGTTTTGAGTCGAATAGCCCACACTGTAAGTAGATCTATTACCGGTAATTAAAAAGTCAATTATAAAAACATTTTAAATGGAAGGGGGCTTTAGTTCCTTTCATTTTGAGAGGGAAGGACGCAACGTGATGACAAAAAGATTTGTTATGAAGTGGATGTTTTACATAGGCGGCAGTGACAAGAGAATAAGCGATAGATTGCTGAATATGCAGTGACAATGACGAAATTATCGTATCTAGTGTAAATGTGAGACGATCTTAAGACATGAAAGAGTAAAGACTTTATTTTGTTTAAAGATCAGTTTATTTCATTACCATTGAGATCTATATGTCATCTCACGTTAAATAGTGAATACTAAGTTCTATTGAGTCTTTGTTCACAAAAATGTTTGTTCACGTGACTTAACGTTTATTGATTCAAACGTATAAAACGCCTACATCGGTTTAGTTGTACTAGTTGCTGGAGCTACAACTCAACAACCGACCAACAACACTTAGGGGTGGGGGCGGCGAAAAAAAATGTTCTCGAAAAATTGTATATAGATCATGATCATTTACACTTACACTGTTCATTGTAATATACCTGATGCAGCTTATCATTTATAATCTTCGGAAATACAAGAGCAGGAGTGAGTAGTCAGAACAAGGTCAGTTTTGAATGTTGTTTACAAAGAACCCAAATGTCAGATGTCTGAAGGCACGTCAATACGACATTGTTCCTAGTGCAGGATTCCTAGTTGTACTGGAGGGATACAACAATGGTTCCTAGTCCAGGATTCCTAGTTGTACTGGAGAGATACAACAATGGTTCCTAGTGCAGGATTCCTAGTTGTACTGGAGGGATACAACAATGGTTCCTAGTGCAGGATTCCTAGTTGTACTGGAGGGATACAACAATGGTTCCTAGTGCAGGATTCCTAGTTGTACTGGAGGGATACAACAATGGTTCCTAGTGCAGGATTCCTTGTTGTACTGGAGGGATACAACAATGGTTCCTAGTCCAGGATTCCTAGTTGTACTGGAGGGATACAACAATGGTTCCTAGTCCAGGATTCCTAGTTGTACTGGAGGGATACAACAATGGTTCCTAGTGCAGGATTCCTAGTTGTACTGGAGGGATACAACAATGGTTCCTAGTGCAGGATTCCTAGTTGTACTGGAGGGATACAACAATGGTTCCTAGTCCAGGATTTCTAGTTGTACTGGAGGGACGCAACAATGGTTCCTAGTGCAGGATTCCTAGTTGTACTGGAGGGATACAACAATGGTTCCTAGTCCATGATTTCTAGTTGTACTGGAGGGATACAACAATGGTTCCTAGTGCAGGATTCCTAGTTGTACTGGAGGGATACAACAATGGTTCCTAGTGCAGGATTCCTAGTTGTACTGGAGGGATACAACAATGGTTCATAGTGCAGGATTCCTTGTTGTACTGGAGGGATACAACAATGGTTTTTAGTGCAGGATTCCTAGTTGTACTGGAGGGATACAACAATGGTTCCTAGTGCAGGATTCCTTGATGTACTGGAGGGATACAACAATGGTTCCTAGTCCAGGATTCCTAGTTGTACTGGAGGGATACAACAATGGTTCCTAGTGCAGGATTCCTTGTTGTACTGGAGGGATACAACAATGGTTCTTAGTGCAGGATTCCTAGTTGTACTGGAGGGATACAACAATGGTTCCTAGTGCAGGATTCCTTGTTGTACTGGAGGGATACAACAATGGTTCCTAGTCCAGGATTCCTAGCTGTACTGGAGGGATACTACAATGGTTCCTAGTCCAGAATTCCTAGTTGTACTGGAGGGATACAACAATGGTTTCTAGTCCAGGATTCCTAGTTGTACTGGAGGGATACAACAATGGTTCCTAGTGCAGGATTCCTAGTTGTACTGGAAGGATACAACAATGGTTCCTAGTGCAGGATTCCTAGTTGTACTGGAGGGATACAACAATGGTTCCTAGTGCAGGATTCCTAGTTGTACTGGAGGGATACAACAATGGTTCCTAGTGCAGGTTTCCTAGTTGTACTGGAGGGATACAACAATGGTTCCTAGTGCAGGATTCCTAGTTGTACTGGAGGGATACAACAATGGTTCCTAGTGCATGATTCCTAGTTGTACTGGAAGGATACAACAATGGTTCCTAGTGCAGGATTCCTAGTTGTACTGGAGGGATACAACAATGGTTCTTAGTGCAGGATTCCTAGTTGTACTGGAGGGATACAACAATGGTTCCTAGTCCAGGATTTCTTGTTGTACTGGAGGGATACAACAATGGTTCCTAGTCCAGGATTCCTAGCTGTACTTGAGGGATACAACAATGGTTCCTAGTCCAGGATTCCTAGTTGTACTGGAGGGATACAACAATGGTTCCTAGTCCAGGATTCCTAGTTGTACTGGAGGGATACAACAATGGTTCCTAGTCCAGGATTCCTAGATGTACTGGAGGGATACAACAATGGTTCCTAGTGCAGGATTCCTAGTTGTACTGGAGGGATACAACAATGGTTCCTAGTGCAGGATTCCTAGTTGTACTGGAGGGATACAACAATGGTTCCTAGTGCAGGATTCCTAGTTGTACTGGAGGGATACAACAATGGTTCCTAGTCCAGGATTCCTAGATGTACTGGAGGGATACAACAATGGTTCCTAGTGCAGGATTCCTAGTTGTACTGGAGGGATACAACAATGGTTCCTAGTGCAGGATTCTTAGTTGTACTGGAGGGATACAACAATGGTTCCTAGTGCAGGATTCCTAGTTGTACTGGAGGGATACAACAATGGTTCCTAGTGCAGGATTCCTAGTTGTACTGGAAGGATACAACAATGGTTCCTAGTGCAGGATTCCTAGTTGTACTGGAGGGATACAACAATGGTTCCTAGTGCAGGATTCCTAGTTGTACTGGAGGGATACAACAATGGTTCCTAGTGCAGGATTCCTAGTTGTACTGGAGGGATACAACAATGGTTCTTAGTGCAGGATTCCTAGTTGTACTGGAGGGATACAACAATGGTTCCTAGTCCATGATTTCTAGTTGTACTGGAGGGATACAACAATGGTTCCTAGTGCAGGATTCCTAGTTGTACTGGAGGGATACAACAATGGTTCCTAGTGCAGGATTCCTAGTTGTACTGGAGGGATACAACAATGGTTCATAGTGCAGGATTCCTTGTTGTACTGGAGGGATACAACAATGGTTTTTAGTGCAGGATTCCTAGTTGTACTGGAGGGATACAACAATGGTTCCTAGTGCAGGATTCCTTGATGTACTGGAGGGATACAACAATGGTTCCTAGTCCAGGATTCCTAGTTGTACTGGAGGGATACAACAATGGTTCCTAGTGCAGGATTCCTTGTTGTACTGGAGGGATACAACAATGGTTCTTAGTGCAGGATTCCTAGTTGTACTGGAGGGATACAACAATGGTTCCTAGTGCAGGATTCCTTGTTGTACTGGAGGGATACAACAATGGTTCCTAGTCCAGGATTCCTAGCTGTACTGGAGGGATACTACAATGGTTCCTAGTCCAGAATTCCTAGTTGTACTGGAGGGATACAACAATGGTTTCTAGTCCAGGATTCCTAGTTGTACTGGAGGGATACAACAATGGTTCCTAGTGCAGGATTCCTAGTTGTACTGGAAGGATACAACAATGGTTCCTAGTGCAGGATTCCTAGTTGTACTGGAGGGATACAACAATGGTTCCTAGTGCAGGATTCCTAGTTGTACTGGAGGGATACAACAATGGTTCCTAGTGCAGGTTTCCTAGTTGTACTGGAGGGATACAACAATGGTTCCTAGTGCAGGATTCCTAGTTGTACTGGAGGGATACAACAATGGTTCCTAGTGCATGATTCCTAGTTGTACTGGAAGGATACAACAATGGTTCCTAGTGCAGGATTCCTAGTTGTACTGGAGGGATACAACAATGGTTCTTAGTGCAGGATTCCTAGTTGTACTGGAGGGATACAACAATGGTTCCTAGTCCAGGATTTCTTGTTGTACTGGAGGGATACAACAATGGTTCCTAGTCCAGGATTCCTAGCTGTACTTGAGGGATACAACAATGGTTCCTAGTCCAGGATTCCTAGTTGTACTGGAGGGATACAACAATGGTTCCTAGTCCAGGATTCCTAGTTGTACTGGAGGGATACAACAATGGTTCCTAGTCCAGGATTCCTAGATGTACTGGAGGGATACAACAATGGTTCCTAGTGCAGGATTCCTAGTTGTACTGGAGGGATACAACAATGGTTCCTAGTGCAGGATTCCTAGTTGTACTGGAGGGATACAACAATGGTTCCTAGTGCAGGATTCCTAGTTGTACTGGAGGGATACAACAATGGTTCCTAGTCCAGGATTCCTAGATGTACTGGAGGGATACAACAATGGTTCCTAGTGCAGGATTCCTAGTTGTACTGGAGGGATACAACAATGGTTCCTAGTGCAGGATTCTTAGTTGTACTGGAGGGATACAACAATGGTTCCTAGTGCAGGATTCCTAGTTGTACTGGAGGGATACAACAATGGTTCCTAGTGCAGGATTCCTAGTTGTACTGGAAGGATACAACAATGGTTCCTAGTGCAGGATTCCTAGTTGTACTGGAGGGATACAACAATGGTTCCTAGTGCAGGATTCCTAGTTGTACTGGAGGGATACAACAATGGTTCCTAGTGCAGGATTCCTAGTTGTACTGGAGGGATACAACAATGGTTCTTAGTGCAGGATTCCTAGTTGTACTGGAGGGATACAACAATGGTTCCTAGTCCAGGATTTCTTGTTGTACTGGAGGGATACAACAATGGTTCCTAGTCCAGGATTCCTAGCTGTACTTGAGGGATACAACAATGGTTCCTAGTCCAGGATTCCTAGTTGTACTGGAGGGATACAACAATGAATCCTAGTCCAGGATTCCTAGTTGTACTGGAGGGATACAACAATGGTTCCTAGTCCAGGATTCCTAGTTGTACTGGAGGGATAAAACAATGGTTCCTAGTGCAGGATTCCTAGTTGTACTGGAGGGATACAACAATGGTTCCTAGTGCAGGATTTCTTAGTTGTACTGGAGGGATACAACAATGGTTCCTAGTGCATGATTCCTAGTTGTACTGGAGGGATACAACAATGGTTCCTAGTGCATGATTCCTAGTTTTACTGGAGGGATACAACAATGGTTCCTAGTGCAGGATTCCTAGTTGTACTGGAGGGATACAACAATGGTTCTTAGTGCAGGATTCCTAGTTGTACTGGAGGGATACAACAATGGTTCCTAGTGCAGGATTCCTTGTTGTACTGGAGGGATACAACAATGGTTCCTAGTCCAGGATTCCTAGCTGTACTGGAGGGATACTACAATGGTTACTAGTCCAGGATTCCTTGTTGTACTGGAGGGATACAACAATGGTTCCTAGTCCAGGATTCCTAGTTGTACTGGAAGGATACAACAATGGTTCCTAGTGCAGGATTCCTAGTTGTACTGGAAGGATACAACAATGGTTCCTAGTGCAGGATTCCTAGTTGTACTGGAGGGATACAACAATGGTTCCTAGTGCAGGATTCCTAGTTGTACTGGAGGGATACAACAATGGTTCCTAGTGCAGGATTCCTAGTTGTACTGGAGGGATACAACAATGGTTCCTAGTGCAGGATTCCTAGTTGTACTGGAGGGATACAACAATGGTTCCTAGTGCAGGATTCCTAGTTGTACTGGAGGGATACAACAATGGTTCCTAGTGCATGATTCCTAGTTGTACTGGAAGGATACAACAATGGTTCCTAGTGCAGGATTCCTAGTTGTACTGGAGGGATACAACAATGGTTCTTAGTGCAGGATTCCTAGTTGTACTGGAGGGATACAACAATGGTTCCTAGTCCAGGATTTCTTGTTGTACTGGAGGGATACAACAATGGTTCCTAGTCCAGGATTCCTAGCTGTACTTGAGGGATACAACAATGGTTCCTAGTCCAGGATTCCTAGTTGTACTGGAGGGATACAACAATGGTTCCTAGTCCAGGATTCCTAGTTGTACTGGAGGGATACAACAATGGTTCCTAGTCCAGGATTCCTAGATGTACTGGAGGGATACAACAATGGTTCCTAGTGCAGGATTCCTAGTTGTACTGGAGGGATACAACAATGGTTCCTAGTGCAGGATTCCTAGTTGTACTGGAGGGATACAACAATGGTTCCTAGTGCAGGATTCCTAGTTGTACTGGAGGGATACAACAATGGTTCCTTGTCCAGGACTCCTAGATGTACTGGAGGGATACAACAATGGTTCCTAGTGCAGGATTCCTAGTTGTACTGGAGGGATACAACAATGGTTCCTAGTGCAGGATTCCTAGTTGTACTGGAGGGATACAACAATGGTTCCTAGTGCAGGATTTCTAGTTGTACTGGAGGGATACAACAATGGTTCCTAGTCCAGGATTCCTAGCTGTACTTGAGGGATACAACAATGGTTCCTAGTCCAGGATTCCTAGCTGTACTTGAGGGATACAACAATGGTTCCTAGTCCAGGATTCCTAGCTGTACTTGAGGGATACAACAATGGTTCCTAGTCCAGGATTCCTAGTTGTACTGGAGGGATACAACAATGGTTCCTAGTCAAGGATTCTTAGTTGTACTGGAGGGATACAACAATGGTTCCTAGTCCAGGATTCCTAGTTGTACTGGAGGGATGCAACAATGGTTCCTAGTCCAGGATTCCTAGTTGTACTGGAGGGATACAACAATGGTTCCTAGTCCAGGATTCCTAGTTGTACTGGAGGGATACAACAATGGTTCCTAGTCCAGGATTCCTAGTTGTACTGGAGGGATACAACAATGGTTCCTAGTCCAGGATTCCTAGTTGTACTGGAGGGATACAACAATGGTTCCTAGTGCAGGATTCCTAGTTGTACTGGAGGGATACAACAATGGTTCCTAGTGCAGGATTCCTAGTTGTACTGGAGGGATACAACAATGGTTCCTAGTGCAGGATTCCTAGTTGTACTGGAGGGATACAACAATGGTTCTTAGTGCAGGATTCCTAGTTGTACTGGAGGGATACAACAATGGTTCCTAGTCCAGGATTTCTTGTTGTACTGGAGGGATACAACAATGGTTCCTAGTCCAGGATTCCTAGCTGTACTTGAGGGATACAACAATGGTTCCTAGTCCAGGATTCCTAGTTGTACTGGAGGGATACAACAATGGTTCCTAGTCCAGGATTCCTAGTTGTACTGGAGGGATACAACAATGGTTCCTAGTCCAGGATTCCTAGTTGTACTGGAGAGATACAACAATGGTTCCTAGTGCAGGATTCCTAGTTGTACTGGAGGGATACAACAATGGTTCCTAGTGCAGGATTCCTAGTTGTACTGGAGGGATACAACAATGATTCCTAGTGCAGGATTCCTAGTTGTACTGGAGGGATACAACAATGGTTCCTAGTCCAGGATTCCTAGATGTACTGGAGGGATAAGGTCCCGAGACAAGACGTTAAACTGCGCTCCTCTTTCCTTAGCACTTTTGGAGCTCAAAAGTGCTCTACTTCTTTTCTATCATTGTGTCTGCCTCCTCCTTTCCTCAATCTGCCTTCATTGATCATCATTCTGTCTCCTTATCTCTAAATATCTCACTACGTCCTAGACCAGTCCGTTTGCCGTGGACTGCGACGGGTAAGGGGGGATAAAGAGATCCTGGTGTTTGAGTGATGGCTATCTGAGGATAAGCCACCACAACACAATACTTTGGCTCCAAGTTCCCCTAGACCTGAGGCCCAGATGGCCCGCTCTGGGTCAACCGGCTGGTCATGCCGAGCTTCCAGCATAGGTCTGCTGGAGGGCGGTGGCTAGAGGGTCAATCAGGGAGCTGCTGTATCGGGCACATGTCCGATGCAGTAGCTGACTGAGTATAGCACCTGTGTAGCCCTGGCGGGCTCATTCTGGACTTCCGAATGGCCCGTCCCCTTGTTGGACTCGATGGCGGGTGGGGAGCACAGGTGCCGAACTAATATATAACACCCATGGAAAAAAAAACTTCAAAAAAACTACTTGCCCCAGACCTATGTCTGGGCAAGAGACGCCGCATGGAAGACAGAAAGGAGGAGGCCACAAAAAGCTGTGCTACCTGGCCATCATTTCTGGTGGTTAGGTGCACAGAGGAGGGGAAAAGTCTGACAAAGATGAGCCCTTTTGTCATCTACAAGGGACTTAAGTCAGTAGTGGGAGAGCCCAAGAGTGTGTCTAAGCTACACAAGTCTTTGGAACTTCTAGTAGAAGTATATAGCAAGATACACTCTGATGGGCTTTTAAGATGCAGAAGACTCTGTGATCTCCAAGTGGAAGTCATGCCACACAAGAGTCTGAACACCAGCAGAGGTGTAATCAGCTCTAGGGACCTACTGGAATGTTCCGAGAAGGAAATAGTGGAGGGCATTGAAGGAGTCACCCATGCCCGGCGCATTACCAGGCGCAGGGATGGTGAGGAGGTCAAAACCGCCACTATTATCCTCACATTTGGAACTAGGACACCGCCAGAGTATGTGAAGGCAGGATACCTACGAGTTCCAGTGAGGCCCTACATACCTAACCCCATGAGGTGCTTCAAGTGCCAGGGTTATGGACACGGCGCGGCAGTCTGCAAGAGGAACACTGTGTGTGCCAGATGTGCTGGAGAAGGTCATGAGGACAAGGGCTGCACAGCCCAGTTCAAATGCCCAAACTGTCACGCTGGCCACTCAGTCTACTCCAAGGACTGCCCTGTGTGGAAACAGGAGGTTGCCGTGCAGGAGTACAAGGCAAGAAATGGATGTACCTTCAGCCAGGCGAAATCGGCTGTATTGGCCCTAGACAAAGGCCAATTCGGCTTGACAAAAACCTATGCCCAGGCTGTTGCTAAGATAGGAAGATCCATAGCCACACAGACGGACACATTGACCCCACCACCCCCCTCCTCCTCCTCCAACTCAGAAGAAAACACCGCCAAAGAACACACCTCTGAAGAAACAAGAAAGCCCTGTTGTCATGCTAAAGAACAGGTTCTCTGTGCTCGCTGATGAGAGCATGGAGACTGAGCAGCTAGTCAAAACCAATACTCCGGGAGAACCCGGAGACATCATGTCTGACACAGGTTCTCCTCAGAGAAACCAGTCAGACACCCCAACCTCTACCGAACTAGAGGTTGACCAACTCCCTAAGGGGAGAAATCAAAGCGGAGAGGATGCCCGAGGTGAGCGAGGAGGAAATAACCTCCGCTCTAACAAGAGGGATCTCCCCTCTCCAGAGAGAAAGACTTCCCCCAAAAGGGGGTTGTCCTCCTCTCCATCCAAACCCAAGAATAAAAATACCAAGGTCACTGGAATTAAGGGAAACCCCTCCGGGGGCCTCCCAAAGCCAAATAGCTCCAAGTAGGTCATCTAGAATAAGCCATGGATTCCAGAATTGTACAGTGGAATTGCAGAGGCCTCAAGGCCAATTATGAGGAGATGCAGCTACTGATGGACTCTGAGACTCCTGTAGCTGTCTGTCTACAGGAAACATTTCTGAAAGATAGCATCAGCTTCCGAAGCTACAGTGCTTACAGCAAGAATGTTGAGGATGCAGAGAGAGCATCAGGTGGAGTCTGTATCCTTGTGAAGGATAGCATCCCTCATGAGAGGGTTGAACTACAGACCATACTACAGGCCGTAGCAGCTAGAATAACCCTTCACAAGGTTATCACTTGCTGCAGCCTGTATTTACCACCAGGCGCTCCATTAAACCAAACAGACATGGAGGACCTATTGAAACAACTCCCCCGGCCTTACATAATCCTTGGGGATTTCAATGCCCATAACACCATGTGGGGCTCCAACAATACCGACACAAGAGGCCGTATGCTGGAGGATATCTTCCTCCAACATGATTTATGCATACTTAATGATGCATCACCGACCTACTTGCACCCAGGAACTGGATCTCTCACATGCATTGACCTCACCGTATGCGTCCCTGGACTTCTGGACGACTTTAAATGGTCAGTTAGCAATGATCTACGGGGAAGTGACCACTTCCCAATCATCATTGCTAACAATCTCCCCTCATTGGGACGACCTCAGCGGTGGAAACTGAATAAGGCCGATTGGGAAGAATTCCAAAAAAGATGCTCAGAGGATATTACAGAAAATATCCTCGATGAGCAGAACCCAGCTGATACCTTTGCTAGCAAGCTACTTAGTATAGCCAGGAAAGTTGTCCCCCTAACCTCCGCAAATCCAAAACGGCCTAGCAAACCATGGTTTGATACAGCCTGCAAAGGTGCTAGTGGCTATAGGAAAAAACGACTGGCTGCATTTATAAAAAATCCATCCCAGGAAAACCTAAAGCTATTCAGAATAGCTAGAGCAAAGGCTAGACAAACCATACGGTCAGCCAAAAGGAATTCCTGGAGAAGTTTTGTCGGCAGTCTGGATGCCAAAACTTCTGCTAGAGCGGTCTGGAAGGCAGTAAGGCGAATCAAAGGGAAAGAATCAAATGCAATAGGGCATCTGAAAAACCAAGGACGAACTGTCACGTCCCCCAGAGAAATAGCTGACTGCCTTGCATCCTCAATAGCAGAAAAGTCATCCACTGCACATTACACGCCAGAGTTTCAAAAAGTCAAAACCAGGGAAGAAAGACACTCCATTGATTTCAGGTCAGAAAACAATGAAGACTACAACAAACCGTTCTCGCTTGAGGAACTGAGGGAATCGCTAGACAAGTCACATGACACAGCGCCTGGAGAAGATGAAATCCATTACCAGTTCCTCAAGCACCTTCCCGAACCCTCATTGGCAGTCCTGCTAGGGGTCTATAACTGTGTGTGGCAAACAGGCGCTTTCCCAAACAGCTGGAGGAAAGCCACAGTTATACCGATACCTAAACCGGGAAGAGACGGCTCTGACCCAGCTAACTATCGACCAATAGCACTAACAAGCTGCATCTGCAAAACCATGGAAAGAATGATTAACAGTAGGCTGGTCTGGTACCTGGAGAGGAACAAAGTGATCTCTAACTACCAGTGCGGATTCCGGCAAGGGCGGACAACAACTGACCACCTGGTAAGGCTGGAAGCTTGTATCAGAAATGCATTACTCAGAAGAGAACATCTAGTAGCTGTATTCTTCGATATAGAAAAGGCCTATGACACAACCTGGAAACATGGCATTCTACGTGATCTGGAGCTTATGGGGCTTAAGGGACATCTCCCCCGTTTTGTGGGGGAATTCCTGAAAGACCGAAAATTTCAGGTTCGAGTGGGCAACACCACTTCTGACTCTCATGACCAGGAAATGGGTGTACCCCAGGGCAGCATTCTGTCAGTCACCCTGTTCAACATAAAAATAAATAGCATCATAAATGCTCTGTCCCCTGGCATAGAGTGCTCTTTGTATGTTGATGACTTTGTCATTTTTACTTATGGGAAAAACATGAACACCCTAGAAAGAAAATTACAGTTATGTTTAAACAAAATTCAAAATTGGGCAAACGATAATGGTTTTAAATTTTCGGACTCCAAAACAGTTAGTATGCATTTTTGTAATTTAAGGGGACTCCACCCAGACCCTGAACTATTTATACACAAAAAGAAGATCCCTGTCGTGAAAACTACAAAATTTTTAGGCCTCACTCTAGATTCCAAATTTAATTTTCTCCCCCACATTAAGGAACTTAAGAGAAAATGCCAAAAGTCATTAAACATACTTAGAGTGCTCAGCCATACGGACTGGGGAGCTGACAGAGATACTTTGCTGCTGCTATATCGGAGTCTAATTCGATCCAAGCTAGACTACGGATCCATAATATATGGAGCAGCAAGGAAGTCGTACCTAAAAATACTGGAACCAATACAAAATGCTGCCCTGCGTCTCTGTCTCGGCGCGTTTCGCACATCACCTATCCCAAGCCTCCATGTGGAGGCTGGAGAACTCCCCATGGATATAAGAATGAAAAAGCTTGCAATGCAGTATATAGTCAAGCTAAAATCCAACCCTACGAACCCTGCTTTCGATTCCATATTTAACCCCACAGAGGTAGAATTATACAATCGAAGGCCTAACGTCATACAGCCGTTAGGCCTTCGAATGAGAGAACCCATCCAAAATTTAACCCCACCCATTAACCACATCTCTAAAATAGAAACCCCTCAGAATCCTCCTTGGCTAATGAATAAACCCAAATTAAATTTATCCCTCCTTAATTTCAAAAAGAAAATACAGACCCAAGCATACTACAAGTCCACTTTAGGGAACTGCAAGAGAGCTACGGAGATTGTGGCACCATCTACACAGACGGATCCAAAATGGATGGAAAGGTCGCGTGTGCCTGCTCCTTTCGGAACAAAACAATCTCCCGTAGACTCCCCGATGGCTGCTCCATCTTTACGGCCGAATTGCATGCAATATCGCTTGCACTTATGGCCGTCAAAGCATCAGAAAGGAGGAAATTTATAATCTGCTCCGACTCCAAATCTGCATTGCAAGCTTTGGGGCGGATGAAGACTGACATTCCACTGGTACATAAGAGCCTGAAGCTGTTGGACCAAATAACAGCCGACCATACGGATGTCACCTTCATCTGGGTCCCTTCTCATGTGGGCATTGAGGGAAACGAAGCCGCAGACAGAGAAGCAAAGAGAGCCCTAAATCATGCGGTATCAGGAACTCAAATTCCCTGCTCAGACCTGAGACAAAGTATTGCCACTGCCATCTACCAAGAGTGGCAGGATCGATGGGAGGCTGAGACTCACAATAAACTCAGGCAGATTGTGGCGGATGTCAGGTGGCGGTCCACATCTAAGGGTCTGACAAGGCGTGGTAGCACGACCATGTCTAGACTTAGGATTGGCCACACCTACATCACGCACTCTTTTGTGCTGAAGAAAGAAGAGCCCCCACTTTGTGAGTATTGTGACTCTCGCCTCACCGTGGAACATATCCTCATTGACTGCCCCAGATACCAGGATGTCAGGGGAAAATATTTTAGAGCCACTAATTTAAAAACACTACTCAATAATGTCGACCCTGGGAAGGTACTGGGCTTTATCCGGGAAGTGGGATTGTCTACGAAGATCTGATTTCTAAACTCTGTACTTTTTACATTATATTTTTACCAAATTATTAAATTTTTACTACCTCTACTATTTTAATTGTAAATAGACCTTGATTTTAATTATTTGACGGTATAGAATCTGACCTTTGTTGTGTGGAGGGAGAGTGGCCATTGAGGGACTGCAGGCACGACATGGCCTAAATTGTGCCGATGTGCCCAAAACCAAAAACCAAACCAAAACAGATACCAGGATGTCAGGGGAAAATATTTTAGAGCCACTAATTTAAAAACACTATTCAATAATGTCGACCCTGGGAAGGTACTGGGCTTTATCCGGGAAGTGGGATTGTCTACGAAGATCTGATTTCTAAACTCTGTACTTTTTACATTATATTTTTACCAAATTATTAAATTTTTACTACCTCTACTATTTTAATTGTAAATAGACCTTGATTTTAATTATTTGACGGTATAGAATTTGACCTTTGTTGTGTGGAAGGAGAGTGGCCCTTGAGGGACTGCAGGCACGACATGGCCTAAATTGTGCCGATGTGCCCAAAATCACAAATCACAAATCACTGGAGGGATACAACAATGATTCCTAGTGCAGGATTCCTAGTTGTACTGGAGGGATACAACAATGGTTCCTAGTGCAGGATTCCTAGTTGTACTGGAGGGATACAACAATGGTTCCTAGTGCAGGATTCCTAGTTGTACTGGAGGGATACAACAATGGTTCCTAGTGCAGGATTCCTAGTTGTACTGGAGGGATACAACAATGGTTCCTAGTCCAGGATTCCTAGCTGTACTGGAGGGATACAACAATGGTACCTAGTCCAGGATTCCTAGCTGTACTTGAGGGATACAACAATGGTTCCTAGTCCAGGATTCCTAGCTGTACTTGAGGGATACAACAATGGTTCCTAGTCCAGGATTCCTAGTTGTACTGGAGGGATACAACAATGGTTCCTAGTGCAGGATTCCTAGTTGTACTGGAGGGATACAACAATGGTTCCTAGTCCAGGATTCCTAGCTGTACTGGAGGGATACAACAATGGTACCTAGTCCAGGATTCCTAGCTGTACTTGAGGGATACAACAATGGTTCCTAGTCCAGGATTCCTAGCTGTACTTGAGGGATACAACAATGGTTCCTAGTCCAGGATTCCTAGTTGTACTGGAGGGATACAACAATGATTCCTAGTCCAGGATTCCTAGTTGTACTGGAGGGATACAACAATGGTTCCTAGTCCAGGATTCCTAGTTGTACTGGAGGGATGCAACAATGGTTCCTAGTCCAGGATTCCTAGTTGTACTGCAGGGATACAACAATGGTTCCTAGTCCAGGATTCCTAGTTGTACTGGAGGGATACAACAATGGTTCCTAGTGCAGGATTCCTAGTTGTACTGGAGGGATACAACAATGGTTCCTAGTCCAGGATTCCTAGTTGTACTGGAGGGATGCAACAATGGTTCCTAGTCCAGGATTCCTAGTTGTACTGGAGGGATACAACAATGGTTCGTAGTCCAGGATTCCTAGTTGTACTGGAGGGATACAACAATGGTTCCTAGTGCAGGATTCCTAGTTGTACTGGAGGGATACAACAATGGTTCCTAGTGCAGGATTCCTAGTTGTACTGGAGGGATACAACAATGGTTCCTAGTGCAGGATTCCTAGTTGTACTGGAGGGATGCAACAATGGTTCCTAGTGCAGGATTCCTAGTTGTACTGGAGGGATGCAACAATGGTTCCTAGTGCAGGATTCCTAGTTGTACTGGAGGGATACAACAATGGTTCCTAGTTGTACTGGAGGGATACAACAATGGTGCTAATATGCAAGGAAAAAATAGAACGGTCTACAAAAATATATTTAAAGCAAAGGGCACTATGGAACAGTGTCCAACTCAGTATTAATGACATTTTGTTTTCTAGAAAAAAAAAGGAGGGTGGGCGGCATTTTTAATTTTGCACGCAGGCGGCCACAACCCACGCGGCGGCCCTTTTTGGAGTAATGTAGATAGAGGATTAATCGCCAGGCAGAACCAGAGTGGAGATAGTGAGTCACCCTGGTATATACCTCTTCTTATGTGCACAGAACCTAGTTTATCACGATTAAGGTGCAGATTTATCTTCCAATTATTCATACAGACTTTCAATAGTTGTTTTATTTTTGGGTTGATTCTATGAATATCCAGGGTTTTTAATAGCCAATCATGCGGAACTGAATCGAAATCTTTTTTGTGGTCGATGTAACACATGTGTAAATTTCTCTTTCTTCTATTAGCTTGATGCAATATAATACCATCTCTAGTTAGCTGTACTTTACATCCCATCGACTCTTCAATGCAATATAATACCGTCTCTAGTTAGCTGTACTTTACATCCCATCGACTCTTCAATGCAATATAATACCGTCTCTAGTTAGCTGTACTTTACAGTCCATCGACTCTTCAATGCAATATAATACCATCTCTATTTAGCTGTACTTTACAGCCCATCGACTCTTCAATGCAATATAATACCGTCTCTAGTTAGCTGTACTTTACAGTCCATCGACTCTTCAATGCAATATAATACCATCTCTAGTTAGCTGTACTTTACATCCCATCGACTCTTCAATGCAATATAATACCATCTCTAGTTAGCTGTACTTTACAGTCCATCGACTCTTCAATGCAACCTCGTTGTTCCTCTGCTAGTAGCTTATGGGCAGAACAAAATGTATACATTTTACTTTTTAATAGTGAAGTCAATAGTTTATACACCACTGACAGACAAGTGATTGGGCGATAGTTTGATGCTTGGTTCGGATCCCCTTTTTTGGGGAGGAGAGATGTTCTCCCTTCAGTGAGTTCTAACAGCATCGAAGACGGTTCTGATATTAGCTCGTTAAAACTTGATGTTAGTGGTGCATTTTTTTTTTCAGCCAAAAGTTGCGTATATTGTCCGGCCCAGGAGCAGTCCAGTTGTGGGTTTTTGATATAGCTGCTGAGACTTCCTCAGCTGTGAAATCCTCATCAGGCATTTCTGGTATTAGGTTGTTTGTAATGTAGCGGGTCGGACCTAAGCGCCGTCCAGTAGTCGGTAAAGGAGCCGTGTTTAGTGCTATCAATGGTTTGAATTTTGTCAGCACCATTATCAGCTAGTTTACGGAAGAACTGTTTTCTCTTGTGCTGAAATAAAGCATTATGCTCCTTTCTTTTGGTGTTTTATTTGTAGCGCTTTAACCTAGCTCCCTTTAGTTTAGCTTTCTGTCTCAGAGTATCTTTCAAACATAAGAGTCGTGCGTGGCTATCACAGTCCGTCAATTTGATTCCAGTTGTTCTTAATATTGTCTTCATTTTGTTAAGTATTTTCGCGGAATGGTTGTTTCCCAGATATTGTCCAATTGTATCCTTTTGGCTCCTCAGTTGATTAATATTGTCTTCAAGCCGCCTGTTCCATGCTGGCACATGTTGTTTTGGTTTCTGATTAATTGGGCCTAGCTCGAAGGTCTTTTGTCCAGAGAGCTCCGTGACAGCCACATCAGCGCAGTATATAGCGAGGTGTGTCTCAAACAGATTTCTTGGTGTTTCAAGATGGTTGGCTAAGACTTTATTTATTTAATTTATATATGTGTTTGTCTCTTTCTTGACGTTTAGCTTGGGGATACGAGGCCTAGAGTTAAGATTGGTGTTTTTATAACGGTCTATAAGATTAGAAAATGTTGAGTGTAGCTCATTGCTTATTGCCGATGTAGGGTCATTCTCTTGTTGGTTGGGTGTGTGGGCGTGTCGTTTATATCTGAGATGAGCTCTTGAATCTGAGATGAACTCTTGTATCTGAGATGAGCTCTTGTATCTGAGATGAGCTCTTGTATCTGAGATGAGCTCTTGTATCTGAAATAAGCTCTTGTATCTGAGATGAACTCTTGTATCTGAGATGAGCTCTAGTATCTGAGATGAGCTCTAGTATCTGAGATGAGCTCTTGTATCTGAGATGAGCTCTAGTATCTGAGATGAGCTCTTGTATCTGAGATGAGCTCTAGTATCTGAGATGAGCTCTTGTATCTGAGATGAGCTCTTGTATCTGAGATGAGCTCTTGTATCTGAGATATGCTCTTGTATCTTAGATGAGCTCTTGTATCTGAGATGAGCTCTTGTATCTGAAATAAGCTCTTGTATCTGAGATGAGCTCTAGTATCTGAGATGAGCTCTTGTATCTGAGATGAGCTTTTGTATCTGAAATAAGCTCTTGTATCTGAGATGAGCTCTAGTATCTGAGATGAGCTCTTGTATCTGAGATGAGCTCTAGTATCTGAGATGAGCTCTTGTATCTGAGATGAGCTCTAGTATCTGAGATGAGCTCTTGTATCTGAGATGAGCTCTTGTATCTGAGATATGCTCTTGTATCTTAGATGAGCTCTTGTATCTGAGATGAGCTCTTGTACCTGAGATGAGCTCTTGTAACTGAAGCTCATGACCTACTTCTTCTCTTATCACGTCAATTTCTATAGGGGTCAGGTAACATTTTTTAATTATGACAGACCTTCAGACTACAACATTCTGCTCTGTAAGGTTTAGTGTAGGGTATAATTTGTTGAATTCTAGGGAGAGTTTTTGCCTATAACCTGGGAGAGGTTTATCATCACAAATGTTTACACGGAAGACCTATTTGATAATGTCTATATTCATTTCTCTCGTCCATTTGATCCTTTTGGCTCCTCTTGTTCTACCACCAGGGTCACCTCTCAATTGTGTGGGTTGCGAGTCAGGGAGTAGACCGACCTCTTGTGTTTGGTCATGAGGTTGTGAATTACCCTCAGTAAACACTCGGCTCATTGGTGAATAATATTTACCGCCTAATTTATTCCATATACTTCGCTGTCCTGGAAGAAGCAATGGGTCCGTTCTAATTTCCTCAAAATTCAAAAATGAAGATAAAAAACTGAACGTGCGTTGACTAGCTTATTTTGATTTTCTGTCTCAGTCAACAAGCTTTTTAGATCTAGGTCTAGTAGTCATGGAAGTGACGCA
Source organism: Biomphalaria sudanica (assembly GCA_036873155.1). Taxonomy (NCBI): domain Eukaryota; kingdom Metazoa; phylum Mollusca; class Gastropoda; family Planorbidae; genus Biomphalaria; species Biomphalaria sudanica. The sequence continues at coordinate 83,286 of JAZGLO010000718.1, read as the reverse complement.
GCGAAAATGGCGTCCCTAGTCTAGGATAAGAAGTGATCTTAAAACTAAGAAAGTCTTCAAACCCAATGCATAAAAACATCCCAAATACATGCAGATCTACAACCATGAAGAAGTACTTCAGTATTTATAAAGTCATAGAAGGCCTGAACACTGATCTGCAACGTCCCAGCCTGTGGGCGTTGGAGACTAATATCTCGTTGCCACGTCACAGCTCTATCAACTGGTCTAAACTGCCCACAAGTTGCGACGTCGCAAGTTTAGTATTGAAGCCTTCTTTAACGAATGGAGACCAATAGCTCGTTGCCACGTCACAGGTCTGTAATATGTGGCAACGAGCTATTGGTCTAAACTGCCCACAAGTTGCGACGTCTCAAGTTTAGTGTTGAGGTCTTCCATAACGAATGGAACTTCTTCATATTCTTATATTCTCTACCCGTTCTAATGCCGTGTAAGGACCAACCACTCCAGCTACGGGTTACTCTGATGACCGTACAATTGTGGAGCGTCGTGGCGATCTTGTTGGACTGGGTCATCAGGTCTCTCAGTAAAAACAGTAAAAAGAGGGCTAGGTTATCTACTGGTTGTTTGCCTATCTGCTTCCAATTTCCAATAAAAGACGTTTCTACCACGGAGTCATGTTAGGACCCACTCTTAAAGTCTAGTCAGTCATGTTATTTAAAAATGTCAAATCTCTACTAAACCGGCACTTGTCATATGACAGATTAGACGCAACTAGAATGCTGACGTCAAAGACCACGTGATACCCGTTTAACATCGTTGATTTCAATAGTCATAGAAACAAATCATGTCTCTGTTGATTATATACGTTGTACCGTTCAATGTTTGGGAGTAACATCCCTTGTAACTGTTATCAACCAAGATGGCGAAAGAATAGACAGCTCTTATTTGTTGTTTATAGCTAACACTAAGAGCTTCTGTTATTAAACGTTTATGATAATCAACATGGTGGCAGCGGTAACAAGAGTTAGAGTGCCATCGTAGATTTTAATATTTATAGAAACAAATCCTATCTCTACTCTGCACCTCTCCAATTGTTTTCTTTAATATAGAGAACAGAAGGGGATACACATTTTCCTATTAATAAGTATTAATAACATTTCGTTTTATCAATAACAATACAAAAAAAAAACAACAAAAAAAAACAACAACAACAACAAAGCTTTTATTAAGCGTACTTGTTTCAATTAATTTGGATCAGGAATGTAATTAAATTTCTAATATCTCTAGACTAATAAAGCATTTATAAAAATAAAAATGAAAGACCTGCATTCGAACTTATGGCATACGCCTTCTCAAGCCAACACGGTAACCACTCTGCTAGCAAAGAGCTTACGGACATGTGCAAAATTTTAGCTTGATCCGCGATCAGGTGTGATAGAAATCAGGTGTACAAACTTTGAACAGACGCACAAAGTGAGTTGATGTAAATAAAAGAAATAAAAACAACAACAGTTAAGCTGAAGTTGTTTTTGTAGTGTCCTCTTGAAGAGGATGAAAGATTCGTGACTAACTCCTCTCTCTCTCTCTCTCTCTCTCTCTCTCACTCTTTTGACCGTAGCTTAATTAGTCTTCCGTGAGTCTTCCAGAAGTCTTTAGTGGCTCCAGTTTTGTCTTGTACTTTGACCATCGCGTGCTCAGAAGTCAGGAGATCGCTTTAGTAATGAATCTGTCTTCAATTCTCAGTCAATCGCTCATCTATCTCCATCCTTCTGGAAGCTCTCTGACACATTCCTTCAGTTCTGGTCTCGGAGTACATAATAAGAGTCTGCATTTCTTTTGACTTGATATAAGCTTGTTCAAAGGCAAACAAGAAAAACATAATAAAAACAACATTTTAGAAGAAAAACATAAAAAAACCTTTTAAACAAGAAAAACATAAAACAAACTTTTAAACAAGAAAAACTTAAAAACATTTTAACAAGAAAAACATAAAAACAACATTTTAACAAGAAAAACATAAAAACAACATTTTAACAAGAAAAACATAAAACAAACAACATTTTAACAAGAAAAACATAAAAAAAAAACATTTCAACAGGAAAAACATAAAAATAACATTTTAACAACAAAAACATAAAAACAACATTAAAAAAATACATAAAAACATTTTAACAAAAGAAACATAAAAACATCAACATTTTGACAAGAAAAACATAAAAACAACAACATTTTAACAAGAAAAACATATAAACAACATTTTAACAAGAAAAACATCAAAACATTTTAACAAGAAAAACATAAACAACAACATTTTTTAAAGAAAAAATAATAATTTTAACAACAAAACATAAAAACAACAACATTTAACAACAAAAACATAAAAACAACATAAAAAAACACATTTAAAACATTTTAACAAAACAGAAACATAAAAACAACAACATTTTGACAAGAAAAACATAAAAAAACACACATTTAAACAAGAAAAACATATAAACAACATTTTAAAAAGAAAAACATAAAAACATTTTAACAAGAAAAACATAATTAAAAACATTTTAAAAAGAAAAACATAAAAAGATTTTAACAAAAAAACATAAAAACAACAACATTTAACAAGAAAAACATAAAAATAACATTTTAACAATAAAAACATAAAAACAACATAAAAAAACACATTTCAAACATTTTAACAAAACAAAAACATAAAAACAACAACATTCTGACAAGAAAAACATAAAAACAACAACATTTTAACAAGAAAAACATATAAACAACATTTTAACAAGAAAAACATAAAAACAATTTAACAAGAAAAACTTAAACAACAACATTAAAAAATTAACAACATAAAAACAACATTTTAACAACAAAACATAAAAACAACAACATTTAACAAGAAAAACATAAAAACAATAACATTTTAACAAGAAAAACATATTAACAACATTAAAAAAACACATAAAAACATTTGACAAAAAAACAACATATAAAAAAACAACATTTTAGCCAGAAAAACATAAAAACAACAACATTTTTACAAGAAAAACATATTAACAACATTAAAAAAACACATAAAACATTTGAAAAAAACAAAAACATATAAAAAAAACAACATTTTAGCCAGAAAAACATATAAATAACAACATTTTAACAAGAAAAACATATAAACCACAACATTTAACAAGAAAAACATAAAAACATCATTTTAACAACAAAAACATAAAAACAACATAAAAAAAAACACATAAAAACATTTTAAAAAGAAAAACATAAAAACTAAATTTTAACAAGAAAAACATAAAAACAACATTTTAACAACAAAAACATAAAAACAACATTTAAAAAAACACATAAAAACATTTGAAAAAGAAAAACATAAAAACTAAATTTTATCAAGAAAAACATAAAAACAACATTTTAACAACAAAAACATAAAAACAACATTAAAAAAACACATAAAACATTTTAACAACAGAAACATAAAAACAACAACATTTTGACAAGAAAAACATAAAAACAACAACATTTTAACAAGAAAAACATATAAATAACAACATTTTAACAAGAAAAACATAGAAACAACATAAAAAAAACAACAACATAAAAACAACAACATTTTAACAAGAAAAACAAAAACAACTTTTTAACAACAAAAACATAAACACATTTTAATAAGAAAAACATAAACATCATTTTAACAAGAAAAACATAAAAACAACAACATTTTAACAAGAAAAACATAAAAACAACATTTTAGCAAGAAAAACATATAAATAACAACATTTTAACAAGAAAAAAATAAAAACAACATTTTAACAACAAAAACATAAAAACAACAACATTTTAACAAGAAAAACATAAAAAATACATTTTTTTAAAAACAATTCCTTCATTGTACAACTTAAAATATAATAAAATGCTACAAATAAATTTAAAATTTTTTTTTTATTCAAACCGGGTACCGAACCCGTGATTTCAACTGCGTCTGCTTATATGTACGTAGCCTACGTCATGAACAACTCGGCCAGCGGGCAATACTAAATTGAGCCGCTATTTATTGATATGATAATTATATGGATATCTAGAATTAACACTAGACTCTAGTTCTAGACCGTTAGAGGTATTTTTGAGATCAGCTGTCCAGGTTCCTGGTTTTTTTTTTCTATTAAGTTCCATTAAATTCTGACTGGAATAGAGGTATTGGAATAAACAAAAAAAAAATCATTTTAAAGTATTTTTGTTTAAATACAATACCTCCATTATTCAACTTCATATATAATCAAATAATTTTTAAATGTTTGGAGTCAATTCGAGTATCACCAGTGATTCAATCAGCTGCTATAACCTACGCATTTTCTTATTCATCTAGCAAGAAGGCATATTGTGCGATTATTTCACTGGTGGATCCAGGGGTGGGGGGGGGGGGGCGGTAAGGGCGATCACCGATGCAAGAAAAGTTTTTGGCGTCGGGGCTTCGCCCCGAACTCCACTAATGGATAAAGAACTGTAGATGTCAGGGAATGCCTTCTTCAGTGAAAAATGCAAGAAAACGCTTTTAGCGATCTGATGAATAGTGAGCTGTAGATGTCAGGAGCAGGCATTTCTGCAGTGAAGAATGCAAGAAAATACTGAGAAATACTGCTTATTTATTCTTCGCTTCGCCCCGAAACTAACAGATGAATAGTGAGCTGTAGTTGTCAGGAGCAGGCGTTTCTGCAGTGAAAAATGTAAGAAAAAGGTTTTGGCGTCGGGGCTTCGCCCTGAACTCCACTGATGGATAAAGAACTGTTGATTTCAGGAGAATGCTTTTCTTCAGTGAAGAATGCAAGAACACGCTTTTAGCGTTGGGGCTTCGCCCCGAACTCTACTGATGGATAAAGAGCTGTAGATGTAAGGAGAATGCGTTTCTGCAGTGAAGAATGCAAGAAAATACTGAGCAATGCTGCTTATTTATTCGTATATATATATGCTGTACGCACGTTTATGCATAGGGTTATCATTTAATGGGCGTTTGGGTTAGGGTTTGGAAAATAATCGCCCTCACCCCCCACTCCAAAGTTCTGGATCCGCTAGTGGATAATTTATTGGTAAGTTCATTATGAGGACATCTGGATCTAACATTTGATTTTGGACATAAAGTTTTGATTGAGAATCTAGATGTAATCTATAGGCCAATTAGATTTACGTAAAAATACTTATAAACTTCAATCAAATTAAAGCAACTTTAAATTTACTCAGTTATCGTGTAGTCTCCAGCCAAATTAACATTTTTTTTTTTTTTTAACTTTGAACAATAATCACAGTCAAACTAGAGTTTTCTCAATGTGGCCAACGAGCTAGCAATTCTTTTTTTCCACCTCTATACATCAACTGTTAACTTTCTAGAAAAATCGTTAGAGACGTTTTTGAGATCAGCTGCCACCCGGGGGGGGGGGGGCGGAGTTTATTGACGGATCTTTTGCTTTAATTTTGCTTATTTTAGGTTTAAATTTTAATACTAAACCATCACTTGCCCTAGCACAGCCAAGGGGTTTTTGATTTTAAACCCCCCTACCAAGGGATTTTGAGTTTAAATCCCCCTCGTCTATAAAACAAAAAGAAAATGCAAACGGCAATCCCAAAATTCCAAGAACAAATCTAAGAAAGATTTTGATTTGAAACCCCTCTCCAAAATTTACGATAAACCCCTCTTTAATATAAAAAAGCAAATTACACACTCAAAATTGTATGAGCGTAGCCAAAAGGGTTTTGAGTTTAAACCCCTCTTCAGATGGGTTTGAAGCTAAAAATACCTCTTCAATATAAAAAAAAAAGCAAATTACGCACTCAAAATGCTATGAGCATAGCCAAAGGGGTTTTTATGCTAAATTTCTAGTAAATTGTTAGAACCGTTTTTGATATCATCGTAAAAAAACCTAAGCATATCTTAAGGGATTTACAACTATATATCTCAATAATGAAGAAGTTATTTCTCTTATTCAGTTGAAAAAAAAATTAACTACCAATATTTAATTGACTTAATTGGTTAGGGTTTTTTAAAGTTTCAACTTGATCTGAGAATGGGTGTGGGAGATATAGTGAGTACAATTATCTAAGGGGACCAAACCATACACATTTTGCCATATCTGTGAATACTGAAGGATTAATTTCCCTTGTTGGTATACAAATATGCCAGTAATTAATTAGCTAATTGGTGATTTCAACAAAATTTCAACTTGATCCGAGATTCTATGTCGAGAAATGACGTATTGCTATATTTTACCAGGCAGACAGAGTAAATTGATATGAGCTTTGTAATAATAATAATAATAATTGACTAAACCTTAATCATGATAGACTAGGTTCTGTGCACATAAGAAGGGGTATATACCAGGGAGACTCTTTATCTCCGCTCTGATTATACCTGGCTATTAACCCACTATCTAAATTACTTCATGGCACTACAAACGGTCTTAGGGTTGACACTAAATGTACAAAGTCTGTGTCTCACCTGTTATACATGAATGATTTAAAGCTATATGCAGAGAACGAGCAAAAGTTACACACCTTAATTATAACAGTGAAACGCTTCAGTGACGATATCTGCATGTCTTTTGGCTTGGATAAGTGTGGTATCATAAGCATAAAAAAGGGCAAGGCAGCCAACACCAACATTGCATTTGAAGGCATCGAAGAAGTGAACTCTGCCTCCCTTTATAAATATCTTGGAATAAACCAGAATGCCACGATAAACCATAACAAATTAAAAGAGGACTTTCTTGGCAAATACAAGCAGAGAGTAAATAAAATTCTCAACACAAAACTGTCTGGAAGTAATCTCATCAAGGCAATAAATAGCTGGGCCGTCCCAGTGCTCCTCTACACGTTCAGTGTCATCAAATGGACAGATACCGACCTACAGGACATTGACAGACTCACGAGGAAACTATTAACCAAATTCCGATGTTTACAACCAAAGTCCTCCACCATAAAGCTATACCTGCCCCGGAAGGATGGAGGCCGTGGATTGCAGAACATCTTCAAACTGTGTAAGACACAAGTTTCCAAATACGATCAAAACTACACGCCTCCAGCAATGAACTAGTTTCCTTCCTACGCAAATATGACTATGATGCAACCCCTCTGAACCTAAACAATGTTGATGTTAATGTCAGTTTGGACGACGTAGGGCATGAGATTCGCCAATGGGAAGAAAAAACACTCCACGGAAATTCCCGGCTTTATTACATGGGGACAACATTGACAAGGCTGCTTCCTTAGCATGGCTAAAAGCAGGTCGTCTTTACCCTGAAACTGAAGGCTTTGTCACAGCAATACAGGACAGAGTAATTAGAACAAAAAATTACGAGAAACATATCCTAAAACTCAATATTGTTGACAAATGCCGAAAATGTGGAAATGTGGGTGAGTCAATTGAACACATAATGGCGGGATGTTCAGCCCTATCGGAATCTGCCTACCTAGGTCGCCATAACCAAGTTTCAAAGCTAATACACCAGCACTTGGCTTTGACACAAAATTTGATCGGTAAGGATACTCCTCCATGTTATAAATACTCACCACAAGAGGTTCTCGAGTCTACGGATCATCTACTGTACTGGGATAGGCCTATTTTGACTGAGAAAACGGTAGATTTTAATCGCCCTGATCTGCTGCTCATCGATAAAAAAGAAAAGGCCGCTACCATTATTGACATCGCCGTACCACTATCTCATAATTTAAAAAAAACTGAGCTGGAAAAACAACGAAAATATGGGAACATTGGCTTGGAGATTAAGCGTTTATGGAAATTATCTAAAATAACAATATACCCCATTGTCATATCAACCGAGGGAATAATAACAATTAACCTCACAGATACCTTCAAGGCCCTTGGCATTCCTAGGAACATTCTCGTTGGCTGTCAGAGGGCGGTACTTCTGCAGACCTGCCACATCACCAGAAAATTCCTCAGTGGAAACTGTTAAAGGGACTACGATTAATTTTGTTTCTCTTTAACGAAACTCGACCCTGGCAGCGCCAGAGAATGAATACTCGCTCTTTTATAATAATAATAATAATAATAATAATAATCTTTAGTGTCCGTATGGAAATTAGTCTTACAATTTGTGCATTACACCAAACAAAACGTGTATATTTTCTTTTACTAACATTTACTAACCTTTTGACCTTGACCTGATTTCCCTACTCCCACGTTCACTTCACGTTACCCTCCTCCCCTTCTCCCCTGTACCTTTATACTTGAACTTGACAAACACGAAATCTAAAAGTTCAGAGTTCTTTTTGTCTTTCCTCACGTGCTTTCATTCAATTCAAAACTCTTCAAACTTTAGAGTGAAAAGAAAAAGAAATTATCTTTATGTAATTAACCCTAATAATACAATTATCACAAATTGACTCCAGAATATCCAAAAGGGTTAATTTTTTATTTCTTTTTCTCCTTTGATTGGATGAATGAAGCTAATAATAAACAAGAGTTTTCTGACGGAGTTAGCTCACATTTTTTTTTTCTTTCTTATTTAATTAGATTTAATTTTTTTTTTCTCTCTTTAGTCCGCAAAGACGTCAGTTAATCTAAAAACATGTTCAGATTTAATGAAATAAATTTAACTTAATTCACTGCATTTTTTAAAAACATTACATTTAAGTGTTGTAATGAAGTTAAATCAAAGACAAAAAACACATTTGTAACATATGCAGATGTGGACTTTGTACAATGTGCTCCATGTATTGTGACTGCAATGGGTTAACGGGAATCAGTAATGTGTGGGAGGTAGGGCAATGTGGCTATCAGGTCGAGTGGTGTGCGCTCTGGACTGTCGTCTTGATTTTCACGGGATCAAACCTTGACCGCTGCCACCGCCTACCGCAACGTTTTTGGATAGAACGAAAAGAATTTCATAAATTGAAATATAATCATAAGTCATAGGTTGAAAATTTTCAGTCTTACCAAAGATTGAGCACAAATGCACAAAGAGAGGATATGTCATCGAATTTCTAGAAGTAGATGGGTAAAAATGAGAATATATGTGAATATACATCCCAAAACCCCGTGCGATATATTAATGTGAAAAGTGTTTGATACTTTGCGTGATCTTTAGATTAAAAAAACTCGAAGACAAGCCTTATTATTATTATTATTATTATTATTATTATTATTAGCGTAAAAAAAGGAGAAAAGAACAACAACTGAGGTTGACAGACGTGTACTTTCATTCATATGCTTATTGTTTCGTTATTATATAGACGATAGAATTCAGGATACGTAAGTTTTTGTCAACAGCTGAATCTTGATCGTTGTGGTAAATATGAGGATAGGATTGAGAGAATATTATATAAGCATATTGTAGACGGCGAAAGGAAAATCTAAATCGACCATCGGCGGACAATGCGGACATAATACACTGCAGGTGCAAGCCTTATAACTACAAATTATTGTATTTCCACCCTTTTAGTCCCTTATTCGATTCCCGGAATATGAATAAATGGTAGAACTATAAAACGATTTTTTTATCATCGAAAATTATCTAGAAAATAATAGCGTTTTAAAAAATCTTTTCTTTTTGTATTTTTTTTGTTAAGGTTTTAGCGTGTTCTATCACACTGGTTATTTACCTTTAAAAGCAGTTACCGGAAATGAAATTGTCCTTAGTTAAAACACGCGATGCCGATTTGGGTCAAGGCCACTGTAAATTACTTTGGTTTTGTTTGTAATCAGGTGGAACTCTCTAACTCCATCCCTCTCCCTCCCAAGCCATCATCCCTTGACAGTGCTGTTGGATAGCTCGAAAATATCTTTCAATTCCCAGGGCGCCGCCTCTACATCTTTTGAGTAAGGCGATTTCTGTCGTCGTCACGTGGCAGTCGGCCATACTTAAAAGATGAATGTTAGAGACAAAATCAATCATTAAAGTGTATACATGAGCTCTTGTTCTAGATAAGTGATGCCCAACTAGTTTTTCAGGTTGGGGGGGGTGGGGCTAATAAACATTTTTTAAAGTGCTTTTGCCACGGGGCGCAAGACCACAAATGATCGTCTGCTGTAATCGAACTTTCATCTGCAACTTCATTATGCACACTGGACAGAAATTTCGAGGGGCCAGATAACACTTATTCAAGGGCTTGATATGGACCTCGGGTTGTAGTTCAACACTACGATGACAGACGTTGAGAACCTAAATATCGACCATCACAGGACAACGATTACGTCTGCGCTGGATGTGACAAACGATGTAGGCCGCAGCAGAGGCGTAGTGCGCTCGGGGCAAGGTACATTATTGGCGCTCTTCCCCTCATTTTCCTTGATCACCACTTAGAAATATAGGTTGCACGTGGCGCCCGGGGCATCATGCCCCCCTCTGGGCAGCAGTTGAGCATTTGCAATCACCAGAGGCTGCTCAGCATTATTTCCTGCTTCGTGTGTGTTCACCGTTCGAGATCCAGGAGCCCCCTCCCCCACCCCCTTTATGCTTGCTCTCCGTGTCGGCCTATCCTAAGCTTTTTCTCCCATTGCGGTGTCTATCTTGAAGCCCTTAATGTCACGCTGACATAGATCGGATGGCCTGAAACTCTCCTACCCTCTTTGAGTTCACCACACAATTTGCCTTTTGCAAGTCGGCGCCGTTGGCATTCGGTGTACTATTTAGAACCATTCAAAAGATGTGCAGACGATATCTAATGAAAGGAACTCGAGATTGGGAGATACGCGTTCATCAGATGACGCTGAAAATAGACTCACATAGTTTGAGCTTCGAAAGTGCCAGCTATCTAGAACATCAGATAAACTTAGTAGGATCACGCCGCTATCAATTTTAAAACCATTACAAACTGAAGTCTATGTTCTAACAAACCCAGGTTTATGTTTTAACAAACTTTAACGTTGTCTATCGCCTAGAACAAAGCTTTTGTTATTTTAAAACATCTGGTTGAAGCCCATCCTACCCCCTCCCCATGTCCTCTTGTAAGAGGAAGAGTATCGATTTATTTGATTAAAAGAGAGACAATCAAAGCAAATCACACTTGATCTATAAGTATTGATTGTAACGTTTGTGTACGAGAACCTATATAGATTTGTAAAAAGGAAGAAAGGGGGGGGGGTAAATACAATAAAAAGAAAAAAAAACAAAAAAACAAAGAGTATTAAAAAAAACCTAGTACCTCGAGTCCAGCAATTAGATTACAATTTTCCATTAATGCGTCGTTAAGCAAAGATCGGTAAGGGAGAAAACTCTGTAATTACTGTCGTTACTGCCCTTTGATTACAAAATGAGAGAATAAAGGAGAAAGAGAGAGAGAGAGAGAGAGAGAGAGAGATAAGAGGTTAGAGGAAGTATGTACACGGCACGAGGGTAAGCAATGTGACGTGTAGTTGCGTTGTGGTTTTAGTGTTATGAGGATAGATTGATCGTGACAAGAGAAGGGTAGAGACTAAAATACAGTCAATGAACGAGATCTGTTGGCACGAGCTTCTATCCGATATGTTCGAGCTCAAGTACGCCGACTCAATCATAGGTAACCCATCCGACTATTTAAAAAATCTATTATCTTTAATCAACTGGTAATTAACATCTGGCTATCATACCATTAGGTCACAGCAGAATGTGTGTGTGTGTGTTTGTGGTCATGTGATGTACTCCACTCTTCCTTTATTTTCAGACTCAGTATCTTCTACATCAATGTCTCAATTTCATGCAATAGAAGTCTACTTTAAGAGTTCACATCTATCACATCTTGTAGTGTTTTTGATTATACGCCCACAATATGTAAAAGCGAACGAGCATGTGTCAGGCACGAGAGAGCTTAGCACTGGAGCGCCGCAGGGGTGCGTTCTTTGACCAGTATTGTATACCATCTACACCAATGACATTCGGAGTCAATCAGCTGATATTCCCTTTATAAAATTTGCTGACGACACAGCAATCATCGGTCTTATTGCAGGTGGCGAAAAACTGCATCTTTTTACAATTAAAACTTTTTATCAATGGCGTCATCACAACTTTCTAATTTTAAATGTTCAGAAAACTAAAGAAATGATAATAGATTTTAGGAAACATAAAGGCATCTTGCAGAAATTCAAATAAACAACCTAACAATAGACCAAGTGCAATAATATAAATACCTAGGTACAACTATCAACAACTATATAATCACGCAAATTCATGAAATAAAGCCATTTCCTGTTAGTTTCCATTAAGGAGATGCTATAAAAATCCCAGATATTTAATCATCTTATGTACATTTAAATAGATTGATTACCTACATCTTTCTAGATTATGTATCTAAAAATTGCAAAATAATAATGGACCTCATTCAGCAATTGTAAACAAACAACATTTAGCCACGTGATAATATTGATAAAACAACGGAAAAAAAGGTATCATAAAACAGCCTTAGTGTATTACATAATTTGTATAAAAGAGATAGATAATCACGAGGCTAAATGGTGTTTGTTTACGATTGGTGAATGAGGTCCATAATGAGGCGAGAGTACCCTTTTTCGATGTTTAATTACTAGATCTAGATCTAAATATTAAATTATATGTTACATAGGTTATGCTTGAAAAATCCACTTTACTTCGTATAACTACTTTACAAAACAACGTCTTGTTTCAATTTTTTTAAAAATTTTCACAATTTTTGTAGTGTTAAAAGATCTCCATGTCCAGTCTAGATATAACATATATAAGTCTGTGGTCAAAACCTTTACACCAAAATTGTTCAACGACTCTTCTATCTTTCAAACGAAGAAAATTAAAAATTGACAAAACAATAATTAAACTTTTCTATGCAGCAACCATATGCAGCCAAATTAACTTTGCCCCCTGCTGGTATGGTAATACTTCACTGGAACAAAGACATAGGCTCAATAGACTAATTAAAAATTGTATATCACTCTAACAGCTACCATCTCTTAAAGAACTTTCTCATGAAGGATGCCTTTCCAAAACACTCACGATCTTTAAAGACAATCTACTTCAATTGTAGTCAAACTGAATTTCCATTTGTTTGGAGCAATAAGAATTATCGTATCTTATCTCACCTTTTCTTTTTTTCCATATTCTTGTAGCCAGGCTTAGGCCGCTGAACTGTTTGGCTCTCTGCCGTGAACAAAATAAAGCTTGTCCACCTGAACACCCTTTCACTGTCCTACAGGCTGCTGCTCATTAGACTTGAGAGTCGTTGGCTCTGTCAGAAGGAGCATTTAGACATTTTAAATTGAACTTTTCCCCACGTTCATAAAGTGCTGTGTTTGCTCTGTGTTACCTTTATTTGCACTGGGGTAACTGTTTGCACTGGGTTACCTTTCTTTGCACTGGGGTACCTGTTTGAACTGGGATACCTTTCTTTGCACGGGGTAACTGTTTGCACTGGGTTACCTTTCTTTGCACTGGGGTAACTGTTTGTACTGGGTTACCTTTCTTTGCACTGGGGTAACTGTTTGCACTGAGTTACCTTTCTTTGCACTGGGGTAACTAACTTCTGGGTTATGGGTAAGAACAGCTTTTTTTCTTAAAACGTTAAGTTATCCTGAAACATTCTAGAAAGCGATGTGTGTGTGTTCGTGCGCGCGTGTGTGCGTGTGTAGAGTATTGGAATAAAGACTGTCTTTGGGGTCTATTGTCACTCGGTTGTCTGAGGCCATAAATGTGTGGCTTGGCATAGGTATCTCTAAGATTTCGGTACTACCTTAACGAACAGACCTTAACATCCAGAGATACAACTGTGTCCTCACAAAGATTCAAACTCGTGACATCTAGATTAAAAAAAACCCCATCACTTCACTCAGCCATCTCGTTTTCTGTATACTATCTCTAAGGAGTACTCTCTTTCACAGTGACAAGTTTTAATGAACCACTTGATTATTTTAGAGAAATTAAAAAAAAAAAAACGCACTATTTTATACCTATTGTTCTATTTGCCCTTTTAAAACTTTGCTAATTAGTCTGTGAAAAGAGTATGATCGACGAATGTTTTTTTATAACAAGCTTTAATAAATGCTTTGATTTAAAATCCTATTTTGTTCTTTTTACTCTAGCTAACATCTCTCCCCCCACCCCCACCAAAAACATTTTAAAACAAAAATCGCTGCTCTCCGTGAGTTTACCATCTGTAGTCATTTTGATTTTAAATGAAACCACCCCATTTTGAAAAGGAAGTCAATTTGGGAATTGAGGTTATCGCTCCTGTAAAACCGGAAGTGCAATCAGCCTGGGTGTTCTGGGGTGTGGCTCGTGTAGTTGTTCTCAACGGAATCGGAAACAAAAAGCAACTCCAAGATAATTACACAGGCCTACAATGAAAAAATTGTTTAAAAACTAAATGCTGAATCTTATGTAACTTTGGTCGCTGATTTCAGTAAAAATAAGTAAAAAATTCCATCACCCTCAGATTTTGCCAAAATCAGCATTTGTCTTCTAAAAGGAGAAAATTGTCTTATACCGCTTCGCTAATAAAAAAATATTTTTTTTTTGCATGCCATTATATCATATTCATTATTTTTCATTTCATTATTATAATTTTAAAATATATTAAACACTAAGCAGTTTAAAAAGTTAAAAATCCATGCGAAAAAATTTGCCAAGTTGACATTGAACTCATCGTATTACATCATGCATAACACAATTTTGATGTTGTACATTTTTCAAGTCTGTTATCATCTGAATCTGATGTCATCTTAGTTGATGATATCATACTTGTAATAAGTATTTAAAAGCCAGCTTATAAACAAATCTAAGTTAATATAAGTTTAGCAAAAGTCTGAAGTACATATCGAGGAATAGTTTTTACATTTCTTAGTCAAAATGGCTGCTAGAGGTTGTCGTGTTTCGCCTGATAGTTTCTGCTATATATGCGGCAGTTTTGTAGTGAAAAAACAACAGCGAAATATTACAGATTTTGTAAAGAAAGTAAATTTTGCTTATTTTGGTGTTAAATTAGGTGACCAAGACAAGTCATGGGCACCGCATAGAGTGTGTTCTATTTCTGTACAAGAACTTCGTCAATGGTTTCAAGGTAAAAAGAAATTTGTTCGTTTTGGTATTCCTATGATCTGGAGAGAAGCACGAAATCCTTCTGATGATTGTTATTTTTGTACATGCAATGTGGATGGTTACAATTTAAAAAACAAAAAAGAAATTTTCTATCCAAGTCTTCCAAGTGCTATTCGTCCTGTGCCTCATGGTCCAGATGTTCCTATACCTTCTGTTCCTGAATCACTAGACAACATTGTCATATCAGATGCATCAGATGAAGAAAATAATATATCTGAAGAAGAGTTTAGTATTCCTAGCAATGAGCCTCAACAATTTTCATAACAGGAGTTAAATGATTTAGTCAGGGATTTAAATTTATCAAATAAATCTGCCGAGTTGCTGTGTTCTAGACTGAAAGAGAAAAATCTTCTGGCTGCAAACACATCTTTCTGTTGGTACAGAAACCGCGAAAAAGACTTCACTTCATTTGTTAGTCAGGATGAGGAATTAGTTTACTGTAACGATGTAGCAAAGTTGATGAACATGTTTAATATTGAATATGATAATTATCAAACAAGGAGAATATATTTAAAAACAACAACCGGAAACGAAATATAATAGTAATAAGTGGAATAACGGAAACTAAGACTTCCAAACAATTGAAATGAAATCAAAATAAATTTCTATATATTAAAATGAGGGTTTCAAAAAATGACTTTTAAAGTCAAAAGTAAAACAAATGAGATAACGATATACCTTAAATAGAAATAAAGTTGTTAGAACTTTAAAAACACGCATGGGATACATTCGAAATAAAAATTGTTCTATGTGTTATTTTTGTTAGTAGCAATTACAATTTCGTTTTCGTTGACTACAACTACAACTAGTTGCAAGTTTGGTTTGAACAAGAAAAAACTTTTTTTTTTAAAGAAGACAATATCTCCGTTATAAAAGTTAAAAATATTTCTAAAAAATTAAATAAATAAATTCAGGTTCAAACGGGGTATCGAACCCGTGATTTTTACCCGACAGCTGCTTGTTATTATTATTATATGGACATCTAGATATAGAACTAAGCTCTAGACATAGACTTCTTATTTAGAACTTAAAAGATCTAATCTAGATCTAATTTACTTCTAGATCTAAAATCTATTTGTAATCTATATTATATTTATGTAAAAATATAAGAAAAGCTAAGAGAATCTTCAATAAACGTAACGCGACTGCATTTGGAAATTCCCGCACGCGATAGTCCTTACAATAACGCGATAGTCCTTTCAAAACCGATGTTGTCTGTAGATCTAAGTGTAGTACTCAAGCCAAATTTACACTTTTTATAGAAAAATTATAACGGTCAAACCAGAGTTTTCCCCGTGTGGCCAACGAGCTAATAATTCTTTTCTTAGTGATGTATATCAACTGTTAAATTTCTAGGAAAATCGTTAGAGCCGATTTTGAGATTCGCGACGCGTCCAGGTTCCATGCGGGTAGATGAAGGTTCCTTGAAATTCTGACTTTAATAGTGGTATTGTAAAAAGCAAATTGACATTGGTGTTACTACAAGCCCATTGAAAACAAAAAAATATCTAGTACCCTGGAATAAGTATCAGTACGGGTGGCGTGATGATAAAGCCGAACGGTACACCGAGAACCGTGTCACCATTCGGCCTCTCCCATGATATGTTGACATTGCTGGGTTTTTACATTTTTTTAGCGTCCCCAGATTCTGTGTGGTCTGCCTGTCGCGTTGGGCCCCGCGCTTTCATAGTGCCAGCGCTAATTCTATGTGTGATTATTAAATTGCAAAATATATACGAAAACTTCCTGGAAATCTCCTGAATTTAATAAAATCTCCTGAAAAACCATTAAAAACCTCCTGAAAAATAGACAAAGTTGTCATTTGTGGGTGTCATTCATTGAGGAAAACGCCAATCCTATGCGCGATAAAAGAAAAAAAGGCATTGTCATCTTTCATAATAAAATGTACTAATCGGGCGAAAACTAGTAAATGTAGTGTCTGGTTTAACAAAAATTTTAAGTACTTTGTATTTGTCAAATATATTCATTTTGTGCTATTAGGAAGAATGTCATGTGATGAATAACCTGTACAAACGCAACTTAAAACGATAAATTGTTATGACAACCTTAATGTAATTATTTCCATTTCCATGTTTGTAATCATTGTATTTTAAAATGTAAGTATTTAATTTGTACCTTTACTAATAAAAAATAGAATTTGAAAAAAAAAAGCCCAATAAAGAGGCCAATAGCCCCCAAAAAAGGGCAATGCCCATAAAAGAGGCAAAGAAAAGAGGCAAAAGCTTAAGGATTCCTAGGATGTAAACAGCTCGACAAATGACGCCAAACGCTAAAAAGCTGAGATATCCAGACTATTTCAAATAAAATTAAATAATTATTAAAAAAAAATTCAAGACACACATTTAGTTGTCCACAATACAAAATGGTACGAGGCCAGTACAACCAAAAACAGTCATGAAAACCCGAAAAGGGCGTTAGCTCCCCCCCCCCCCAAATAGGTAGAAGCCTCCCCCAAAACTACCCACTGTTGATTTTCCTCCCGACCGATAGAAATTGGTACTTCGTGATCTACAAAGACCTGACATAACCAGACACTCCCCCCCCCCTTACCCCTTGTGTGTCGCCCCAGGCTCCCTACAAATACAACGACCGAACCATCTGGAAGTGAGTCGCGGCCAGCTTGATAATGTCAACACGAATGACAAGCCTCGGTCTGAGAGCGATTTATGAATAGAATTAACTCCCTTGGATACTCCAGACGACAATACCTAAAGTTACCGCCCTTCTTTTATTTTTAAAAAATTTTTCCCTCTCTTAAAAAAATGTTTCAATAATAGGGGGCATTACTACTTGAAAATTTAATTTCAAAACTTTAATTTGATATTGATCTTTGTACCGCCGACACTGAAGAGTTCCTTCACACAGCTACAGATGCAGAGACACACATTAAGATCAAGAAAAATTATTAACTCACTTTTTGGATTTCTTTTTTAGAGGTTCCCTATTGCAGCCTGGTGGAAGACTCAGGAAAACGTAAAGTCTCCTCGAACTCAATTAGTAGGCGTGAAGAGGAGAGAGAGGGGGGAAAAATATCAAAAGTAAATGGGAACTTTGAGTCCAACAGACGCCCTTACTTCTAGTCTAACAGACGCCCTTACTTCTAGTCTAACAGACGCCCTTACTTCTAGTCTAACAGACGCCCTAACTTCTAGTCTAACAGACGCCCTTACTTCTAGTCTAACAGACGCCCTAACTTCTAGTCTAAAAGACGTCCTAATCACTAGTCTGAAAGATGCCATAATCTTTTATTTAACAGACGCCCTAACTTCTATTCTGACAGACGCCCTAATATCTAGTCTGATTGACGCCCTGACTTCTATTCTGACAGACGCCCTAACATATAGTCCGAGTGTCGCCCTTAATTCTATTCTTTAACCGACGCCCAAGCATGTAGTCTGAAAGATGCCCTAACGTCCAGTCTGAAAGAGCCCTAACTTCTAGTCTGACCGACGTCTATATCGTCGCTGGCGCTAACCAAATAAATAAGTCCAAACAATTCATCAATGAACCAAACATGACTGTCTCCAAAGACGCTACCATATAAAGTGTTTTTTATTTCATATCCAATCCTTGTCTTTCTGTTTATCACGACGTTCTTGCCGCTACGTTTTTGAGCCTAAAGACACAAAAAAAAAATAAAAAAAATCCTATCTTTTACACGCCAATGTTCTTATTACAAACTGTCAAAATAACGTGTGGTGACTTTAAGGAACATCTCCGTCTGTTTGTTAGAAGTACTTCTCAATACTCTATTAGTTATATGGCACAGGATAGGGTGTGGGAGAAGTGAAGTTCAATATCTATATGTGTTTGCATGTTGATCTGATCGAAAAAAGAAAAGGAAAAAGGTTCGGTTGTTAGCAACGAATGTCGGTAGCCATCATCATATTTTAATGGATTCTCCTAGTGCAGTGATGGACAAACAACTGCCCATGGGCAAAAGCGGCTCGCTGAAAGCCTTCATCCGGCTCGCTGTGCTCTATTCTAGTAATGCATTTAAAAGAAAATTAACTTAATGTGTAACAAGGTTACAAAGACAGTTTGCGTAAAAACACAAACTCAAAATCGGCCCCCGAAGTGGTCCACCCAGGCAGGTAAAAGGCAGGTTTTAATATTTTCTGAAAAAAATATCTAAATGAAATTCTATCAAAGACAAATGAAAGAGAAGAATGGAGAAAGAAGGTTGACAGATCTGGTGTGGTGTCCCAACTGTCCAGCAGATCATGGGATAGGTGAAAGTGAAGGTGAAGTTAGATGTGAACCTGGCCTAACTGATTTCATATAATGATTTTTTTTATCTAATTGTTTTGTATAGGGTCCATCTCTAAATCAAAGCCTAATTAAAAAAAAACAATTTCGTAAAATAAAAAGATCCTTAGTTAGCCTTCCTTTAAATGTACATAAACACTGCACTTTACAAAATAATATATAAAACTACTTATTTAATTGTTGTTTTAAATTCTGTGATACTATTATATATATATGTTATATAGATATTTTCTTTAAAAAAAAAAATAGTCACCATTTCTTTTTGTAAATGTAGTAGATAGTATAACAGAACGTACATAACTTAGCAATACAATTGTAAAAAAAAATTCTTTTGACAAAAGAACCTCAAAAATCACTGCAATATCTCACAATACTGCAATGTTTAAGAATTTTTAAAAATTAAAACAACATTAATTATTTACCACTAATTGATTAACTAAGTGGTTAATTTGATTGATTCATGTAGTGTCATGGGCTGCAGAGAATTGTGCAAAGTTTTCACTTGATCCGAGAATGGGGAATGGGAGAAAAAAACGTGTGCAAAGTTTGTACCAGACAGACAGACAAAGTGATTTTAATATAATCTCTGTAATAATTCAACTAAAAATGGGAAACACAATGGCGTAGCGATGGTGAGGGGAGGAGAAGGGAAAATAGGAAAATCCCCCCCCCCCGGGGCCTCCAAATGAGTGCTTCTTTTTACATTAAATATTAAATATTACGCAAAATGCAGTGGCCCCCAAAGACGTCAAGCCCTCCCGGGCCCCCAAATAATGTAAAATTCCTAGCAACGCCCCTGGGGAAACACATGCTTAAATAGAGTAAGATTAAGTTGAAGTCATGATGATGTATTTAATGTTATTATTAATTTTTGGTTGGATATTAAATTATCAATTTTTTGTGTGCCTTTCTTTTCATGATATTGTTGTGACAAGAAGAACTAGAAAAGTTAGATTTGCAAACTGTATGGGCTCCTGGGTTTTTAGTGGGTCTGGCTTCTCTCAACAGATCAATTTTTTTGTACTAATTGTAATTTCGTCTGTTTGGTACCGTCTGCTCGGTACTCTGACCACGTGATGGACCAAGGGACTCTGGTGTTAATAAACTTAGCTGTACTGATCAAGAAGGTCGAGACCAGATGGTGAGCAGCAGTTGAGGGGGGGGGGAGGTCAGTTTTCTGTCCATTACGTAGATCTTCTTAGGGGTAAGCCAGTTTAATCACATTCAATATCAATGTATCG
Source organism: Biomphalaria sudanica (assembly GCA_036873155.1). Taxonomy (NCBI): domain Eukaryota; kingdom Metazoa; phylum Mollusca; class Gastropoda; family Planorbidae; genus Biomphalaria; species Biomphalaria sudanica. The sequence continues at coordinate 62,741 of JAZGLO010000718.1, read as the reverse complement.
ATTTGTGTATTGAACTTATTTACGGGATTGCGGAGGTTGTGGAGGACGACATGTTATCTGCGCTTGTTTAGACATTTTGAAACATGTTGATAGTAATGATAGATCTCTTTTATAGGTAGAGTTACGTACATTAAAAAAAATCATGTATTAACACTAGTACTAAGTCAGGAGAATGTAGCACTGGATAGATCAACTTGGAGAGCAAGTATAAATGAAGGGTACTGGATTGCAGAGATTAGAAACAGGATTAATACAGAAATTGGACCCAGTGATGACCTGCCAACCAAAAAACGTAAATTCAAACTCTATGGCCACATCACAAGGTCCTCAAGGCTCACAAAGACCTTCCTCCATGGAACAGTACCAGGAAGAAGAAGAAGAAGAAGACTGAGAAAGCAATGGGAAGCAATCAAAGAATGGACAGGTCTGCCAGTGAATGAAATTCTATCCAAGGCAAAGGGTAGAGAGGAGTGGAGAAAGGCAGTTGACAGATCTTGCGTGGTGCCCCAACGGTCCAATAGACTAAGTGATAAGTGAAGGTGAAAGTACACACCAAAAGTATCAAGGACTGGCCTCTTCAGTTTAATGAGCTGTTGTGTACCAGAAGTATCAAGGACTGGCCTCTTCAGTCTACTGAGCTGTTGTGTACCAGAAGTATCAAGGACTGGCTTCTTCAGTCTACTGAGCTGTTGTGTACCAGAAGTATCAAGGACTGGCCTCTTCAGTCTACTGAGCTGTTGTGTAAAACAAGTATCAAGGACTGGCCTCTTCAGTTTACTGAGCTGTTGTGTAAAAGAAGTATCAAGGACTGGCCTCTTCAGTTTACTGAGCTGTTGTGTACCAGAAGTATCAAGGACTGGCCTCTTCAGTTTACTGAGCTGTTGTGTAAAAGAAGTATCAAGGACTGGCCTCTTCAGTCTACTGAGTTGTTGGTACCATAAGTATCAAGGACTGGCCTCTTCAGTTTACTGAGCTGTTGTGTAAAAGAAGTATCAAGGACTGGCCTCTTCAGTCTACTGAGCTGTTGTGTACCAAAAGAATCAAGGACTTGCCTCTTCAGTCTACTGAGCTGTTGTGTACCAGAAGTATCAAGGACTGGCCTCTTCAGTTTACTGAGCTGTTGTGTACCAGAAGTATTAAGGATTGGCCTCTTCAGTTTACTAAGTTGTTGTGTACCAGAAGTATCAAGGACTGGCCTCTTCAGTTTACTGAGCTGTTGTGTACCAGAAGTATCAAGGACTGGCCTCTTCAGTTTACTAAGCTGTTGTGTACAAGAAGTATCAAAAACTGGCCTCTTTAGTTTACTGAGCTGTTGTGTACCAGAAGTATCAAGAATTGGCCTCTTCAGTTTAATGAGCTGTTGTGTACCAGAAGTGTCAAGGACTGGCCTCTTCAGTTTACTGAGCTGTTGTGTACCAGAAGTATCAAGGACTGCCCTTATCAGTTTACTGAGCTGTTGTGTACCAGAAGTATCAAGGACTGGCCTCTTCAGTTTACTGAGCTGTTGTGTTCCAGAAGTATCAAGGACTTGCCTCTTCAGTTTACTAAGCTGTTGTGTACCAGAAGTATTAAGGATTGGCCTCTTCAGTTTACTGAGCTGTGGTGTACCAGAAGTATCAAGGACTGGCCTCTTCAGTTTACTGAGCTGTTGTGTACCAGAAGTATCAAGGACTGGCCTCTTCAGTTTACTGAGCTGTTGTGTACCAGAAGTATTAAGGACTGGCCTCTTCAATCTACTGAGCTGTTGTGTACCAGAAGTATCAAGGACTGGCCTCTTCAGTTTACTGAGCTGTTGTGTACCAGAAGTATCAAGGACTGGCCTCTTCAATTTACTGAGCTGTTGTGTACCAGAAGTATCAAGGACTGGCCTCTTCAGTTTAATGAGCTGTTGTGTACCAGAAGTATCAAGGACTGGCCTCTTCAGTTTACTGAGCTGTTGTGTACCAGATATATCAAGGAATGCCTCTTCAGTCTAAAATCTGTTGTGTACCAAAAGTATCAAGGACTGGCCTCTTCAGTCTACTGAGCTGTTGTGTACCATAAGTATCAAGGACTGGCCTCTTCAGTCTACTGAGCTGTTGTGTACCAGAAGTATCAAGGACTGGCCTCTTCAGTTTACTGAGCTGTTGTGTATCAGAAGTATGAAGGACTGGCCTCTTCAGTTTACTGAGCTGTTGTGTACCAGAAGTATCAAGGACTGCCCTTATCAGTTTACTGAGCTGTTGTGTACCAGAAGTATCAAGGACTGGCCTCTTCAGTTTACTGAGCTGTTGTGTTCCAGAAGTATCAAGGACTTGACTCTTCAGTTTACGAAGCTGTTGTGTACCAGAAGTATTAAGGATTGGCCTCTTCAGTTTACTGAGCTGTGGTGTACCAGAAGTATCAAGGACTGGCCTCTTCAAAATTACTGAGCTGTTGTGTACCAGAAGTATCAAGGACTGGCCTCTTCAGTTTACTGAGCTGTTGTGTACCAGAAGTATCAAGGACTGCCCTTATCAGTTTACTGAGCTGTTGTGTACCAGAAGTATCAAGGACTGGCCTCTTCAGTTTACTGAGCTGTTGTGTTCCAGAAGTATCAAGGACTTGACTCTTCAGTTTACGAAGCTGTTGTGTACCAGAAGTATTAAGGATTGGCCTCTTCAGTTTACTGAGCTGTGGTGTACCAGAAGTATCAAGGACTGGCCTCTTCAGTTTACTGAGCTGTTGTGTACCAGAAGTATCAAGGACTGGCCTCTTCAAATTACTGAGCTGTTGTGTACCAGAAGTATCAAGGACTGGCCTCTTCAGTTTACTGAGCTATTGTGTAGCAGAAGTATCAAGGACTGCCCTTATCAGTTTACTGAGCTGTTGTGTACCAGAAGTATCAAGGACTGGCCTCTTCAGTTTACTGAGCTGTTGTGTTCCAGAAGTATCAAGGACTTGACTCTTCAGTTTACTGAGCTGTTGTGTACCAGAAGTATCAAGGACTGGCCTCTTCAGTTTACTGAGCTGTTGTGTACCAGAAGTATTAAGGATTGGCCTCTTCAGTTTACTGAGCTGTTGTGTACCAGAAGTATCAAGGACTGTCCTCTTCAGTTTACTGAGCTGTTGTGTACCAGAAGGACAAGGACTGGCCTCTTCAGTTTACTGAGCTGTTGTGTACCAGAAGTTTCAAGGACTGGCCTCTTCAGTTTACTGAGTTGTTGTGTACCAGAAGTATCAAGGACTGGCCTCTTCAGTCTACTAAGTTGTTGTGTACCAGAAGTATCAAGGACTGGCCTCTTCAGTTTAATGAGCTGTTGTGTACCAGAAGTATCAAGGACTGGCCTCTTCAGTTTACTGAGCTGTTGTGTACCAGATATATCAAGGAATGCCTCTTCAGTCTAAAATCTGTTGTGTACCAAAAGTATCAAGGACTGGCCTCTTCAGTCTAATGAGCTGTTGTGTACCATAAGTATCAAGGACTGGCCTCTTCAGTCTACTGAGCTGTTGTGTACCAGAAGTATCAAGGACTGGCCTCTTCAGTTTACTGAGCTGTTGTGTACCAGAAGTATCAAGGACTGGCCTCTTCAGTTTTTTGTGAGCTGTTGTGTACCAGAAGTATTAAGGATTGGCCTCTTCAGTTTACTGAGCTGTTGTGTACCAGAAGTATCAAGGACTGGCCTCTTCAGTTTACTGAGCTGTTGTGTACCAGAAGTATCAAGGACTGGCTTCTTCAGTTTACTGAGCTGTTGTGTACTAGAAGTATTAAGGACTTGCCTCTTCAGTTTACTGAGCTGTTGTGTACCAGAAGTATCAAGGACTGGCCTCTTCAGTCTACTAATTTATTGTGTACCAGAAGTATCAAGGACTGGCCTCTTCAGTTTACTGAGCTGTTGTGTACCAGAAGTATCAAGGACTGGCCTCTTCAGTTTTTTGTGAGCTGTTGTGTACCAGAAGTATTAAGGATTGGCCTCTTCAGTTTACTGAGCTGTTGTGTACCAGAAGTATCAAGGACTGGCCTCTTCAGTTTACTGAGCTGTTGTGTACCAGAAGTATTAAGGACTTGCCTCTTCAGTTTTTTGTGAGCTGTTGTGTACCAGAAGTATTAAGGATTGGTCTCTTCAGTTTACTGAGCTGTTGTGTACCAGAAGAGTCAAGGACTGGCCTCTTCAGTTTACTGAGCTGTTGTGTATCAGAAGTATGAAGGACTGGCCTTATCAGTTTACTGAGCTGTTGTGTACCAGAAGAGTCAAGGACTGGCCTCTTCAGTTTACTGAGCTGTTGTGTACCAGAAGTATCAAGGACTGCCCTTATCAGTTTACTGAGCTGTTGTGTACCAGAAGTATCAATGACTGGCCTCTTCAGTTTACTGAGCTGTTGTGTTCCAGATGTATCAAGGACTTGACTCTTCAGTTTACTAAGCTGTTGTGTACCAGAAGTATTTAGGATTAGCCTTTTCAGTTTACTGAGCTGTGGTGTACCAGAAGTATCAAGGACTGGCCTCTTCAAATTACTGAGCTGTTGTGTACCAGAAGTATCAAGGACTGGCCTCTTCAGTTTACTGAGCTGTTGTGTACCAGATATATCAAGGAATGCCTCTTCAGTCTAAAATCTGTTGTGTACCAAAAGTATCAAGGACTGGCCTCTTCAGTCTACTGAGCTGTTGTGTACCATAAGTATCAAGGACTGGCCTCCTCAGTCTACTGAGGTGTTGTGTACCAGAAGTATCAAGGACTGGCCTCTTCAGTTTACTGAGCTGTTGTGTACCAGAAGTATCAATGACTGGCCTCTTCAGTTTTTTGTGAGCTGTTGTGTACCAGAAGTATTAAGGACTGGCCTCTTCAGTTTACTGAGCTGTTGTGTACCAAAAGTATCAAGGACTGGCCTCTTCAGTTTACTGAGCTGTTGTGTACCAGAAGTATCAAGAACTGGCTTCTTCAGTTTACTGAGCTGTTGTGTACTAGAAGTACTAAGGACTTGCCACTTCAGTTTTTTGTGAGCTGTTGTGTACCAGAAGTATTAAGGATTGGCCTCTTCAGTTTACTGAGCTGTTGTGTACCAGAAGTATCAAGGACTGGCCTCTTCAGTTTACTGAGCTGTTGTGTACCAGAAGTATTAAGGACTTGCCTCTTCAGTTTACTGAGCTGTTGTGTATCAGAAGTATGAAGGACTGGCCTCTTCAGTTTACTGAGCTGTTGTGTACCAGAAGTATCAAAGACTGCCCTTATCAGTTTACTGAGCTGTTGTGTACCAGAAGTATCAAGGACTGGCCTCTTCAGTTTACTGAGCTGTTGTGTTCCAGAAGTATCAAGGACTTGACTCTTCAGTTTACTGAGCTGTTGTGTACCAGAAGTATTAAGGATTGGCCTCTTCAGTTTACTGAGCTGTGGTGTACCAGAAGTATCAAGGACTGGCCTCTTCAAATTACTGAGCTGTTGTGTACCAGAAGTATCAAGGACTGGCCACTTCAGTTTACTGAGCTGTTGTGTACCAGAAGTATTAAGGATTGGCCTCTTCAGTTTACTGAGCTGTTGTGTACCAGAAGTATCAAGGACTGGCCTCTTCAGTTTACTGAGCTGTTGTGTACCAGAAGTATCAAGGACTGGCCTCTTCAGTTTAATGAGCTGTTGTGTACCAGAAGTATCAAGGACTGGCCTCTTCAGTTTACTGAGCTGTTGTGTACCAGAAGTATCAAGGACTGGCCTCTTCAGTCTACTAAGTTGTTGTGTACCAGAAGTATCAATGACTGGCCTCTTCAGTTTACTGAGCTGTTGTGTACCAGAAGTATCAAGGACTGGCCTCTTCAGTTTACTGAGCTGTTGTGTATCAGAAGTATCAAGGACTGGCCTCTTCAGTTTACTGAGCTGTTGTGTACCAGAAGTATCAAGGACTGGCCTCTTCAGTTTACTGAGCTGTTGTGTACCAGAAGTATTAAGGACTTGCCTCTTCAGTTTTTTGTGAGCTGTTGTGTACCAGAAGTATTAAGGATTGGCCTCTTCATTTTTCTGAGCTGTTGTGTACCAGAAGAGTCAAGGACTGGCCTCTTCAGTTTACTAAGCTGTTGTGTATCAGAAGTATGAAGGACTGGCCTCTTCAGTTTACTGAGCTGTTGTGTACCAGAAGTATCAAGGACTGCCCTTATCAGTTTACTGAGCTGTTGTGTACCAGAAGTATCAAGGACTGGCCTCTTCAGTTTACTGAGCTGTTGTGTTCCAGAAGTATCAAGGACTTGACTCTTCAGTTTACTGAGCTGTTGTGTACCAGAAGTATTAAGGATTGGCCTCTTCAGTTTACTGAGCTGTGGTGTACCAGAAGTATCAAGGACTGGCCTCTTCAAATTACTGAGCTGTTGTGTACCAGAAGTATCAAGGACTGGCCACTTCAGTTTACTGAGCTGTTGTGTACCAGAAGTATTAAGGATTTGCCTCTTCAGTTTACTGAGCTGTTGTGTACCAGAAGTATCAAGGACTGGCCTCTTCAGTTTACTGAGCTGTTGTGTACCAGAAGTATCAAGGACTGGCCTCTTCAGTTTTTTGTGAGCTGTTGTGTACCAGAAGTATTAAGGATTGGCCTCTTCAGTTTACTGAGCTGTTGTGTACCAGAAGTATCAAGGACTGGCCTCTTCAGTTTACTGAGCTGTTGTGTACCAGAAGTATCAAGGACTGGCCTCTTCAGTTTTTTGTGAGCTTTTTGTACCAAAAGTATTAAGGATTGGCCTCTTCAGTTTACTGAGCTGTTGTGTACCAGAAGAGTCAAGGACTGGCCTCTTCATTTTACTGAGCTGTTGTGTATCAGAAGTATGAAGGACTTGCCTCTTCAGTTTACTGAGCTGTTGTGTACCAGAAGTATCAAGGACTGCCCTTATCAGTTTACTGAGCTGTTGTGTACCAGAAGTATCAAGGACTGGCCTCTTCAGTTTACTGAGCTGTTGTGTTCCAGAAGTATTAAGGATTGGCCTCTTCAGTTTACTGAGCTGTGGTGTACCAGAAGTATCAAGGACTGGCCTCTTCAAATTACTGAGCTGTTGTGTACCAGAAGTATCAAGGACTGGCCACTTCAGTTTACTGAGCTGTTGTGTACCAGAAGTATTAAGGATTGGCCTCTTCAGTTTACTGAGCTGTTGTGTACCAGAAGTATCAAGGACTGGCCTCTTCAGTTTACTGAGCTGTTGTGTACCAGAAGTATCAAGGACTGGCCTCTTCAGTTTAATGAGCTGTTGTGTACCAGAATTATGAAGGACTGGCCTCTTCAGTTTACTGAGCTGTTGTGTACCAGAAGTATCAAGGACTGGCCTCTTCAGTCTACTAAGTTGTTGTGTACCAGAAGTATCAAGGACTGGCCTCTTCAGTTTACTGAGCTGTTGTGTATCAGAAGTATCAAGGACTGGCCTCTTCAGTTTACTGAGCTGTTGTGTACCAGAAGTATCAAGGACTGGCCTCTTCAGTCTACTAAGTTTTTGTGTACCAGAAGTATCAAGGACTGCCCTTTTCAGTTTAATGAGCTGTTGTGTACCAGAAGTATCAAGGACTGGCCTCTTCAGTTTACTGAGCTGTTGTGTACCAGAAGTATCAAGGACTGGCCTCTTCAGTTTACTGAGCTGTTGTGTACCAGAAGTATCAAGGACTGGCCTCTTCAGTTTTTTATGAGCTGTTGTGTACCAGAAGTATTAAGGATTGACCTCTTTAGTTTACTGAGCTGTTGTGTACCAGAAGTATCAAGGACTGACCTCTTTAGTTTACTGAGCTGTTGTGTACCAGAACAATCAAGGACTGGCCTCTTCAGTTTACTGAGCTGTTGTGTACCAGAAGTATCAAGGACTGGCCTCTTCAGTTTTTTGTGAGCTGTTGTGTACCAGAAGTATTAAGGATTGGCCTCTTCAGTTTACTGAGCTGTTGTGTACCAGAAGTATCAAGGACTGGCCTCTTCAGTTTACTGAGCTGTTGTGTACCAGAAGTATTAAGGACTTGCCTCTTCAGTTTTTTGTGAGCTCTTGTGTACCAGAAGTATTAAGGATTGGCCTCTTCAGTTTACTGATCTGTTGTGTACCAGAAGAGTCAAGGACTGGCCTCTTCAGTTTACTGAGCTGTTGTGTATCAGAAGTATGAAGGACTGGCCTTATCAGTTTACTGAGCTGTTGTGTACCAGAAGAGTCAAGGACTGGCCTCTTCAGTTTACTGAGCTGTTGTGTACCAGAAGTATTAAGGACTTGCCTCTTCAGTTTTTTGTGAGCTGTTTTGTACCAAAAGTATTAAGGATTGGCCTCTTCAGTTTACTGAGCTGTTGTGTACCAGAAGAGTCAAGGACTGGCCTCTTCAGTTTACTGAGCTGTTGTGTATCAGAAGTATGAAGGACTGGCCTCTTCAGTTTACTGAGCTGTTGTGTACCAGAAGTATCAAGGACTGCCCTTATCAGTTTACTGAGCTGTTGTGTACCAGAAGTATCAAGGACTGGCCTCTTCAGTTTACTGAGCTGTTGTGTTCCAGAAGTATCAAGGACTTGACTCTTCAGTTTACTGAGCTGTTGTGTACCAGAAGTATTAAGGATTGGCCTCTTCAGTTTACTGAGCTGTGGTGTACCAGAAGTATCAAGGACTGGCCTCTTCAAATTAATGAGCTGTTGTGTACCAGAAGTATCAAGGACTGGCCACTTCAGTTTACTGAGCTGTTGTGTACCAGAAGTATTAAGGATTGGCCTCTTCAGTTTACTGAGCTGTTGTGTACCAGAAGTATCAAGGACTGGCCTCTTCAGTTTACTGAGCTGTTGTGTACCAGAAGTATCAAGGACTGGCCTCTTCAGTTTAATGAGCTGTTGTGTACCAGAAGTATCAAGGACTGGCCTCTTCAGTTTACTGAGCTGTTTTGTACCAGAAGTATCAAGGACTGGCCTCTTCAGTCTACTAAGTTGTTGTGTACCAGAAGTATCAAGGACTGGCCTCTTCAGTTTACTGAGCTGTTGTGTACCAGAAGTATCAAGGACTGGCCTCTTTAGTTTACTGAGCTGTTGTGTATCAGAAGTATCAAGGACTGGCCTCTTCAGTTTACTGAGCTGTTGTGTACCAGAAGTATCAAGGACTGGCCTCTTCAGTTTACTGAGCTGTTGTGTACCAGAAGTATTAAGGACTTGCCTCTTCAGTTTTTTGTGAGCTGTTGTGTACCAGAAGTATTAAGGATTGGCCTCCTTATTTTTCTGAGCTGTTGTGTACCAGAAGAGTCAAGGACTGGCCTCTTCAGTTTACTAAGCTGTTGTGTATCAGAAGTATGAAGGACTGGCCTCTTCAGTTTACTGAGCTGTTGTGTACCAGAAGTATCAAGGACTGCCCTTATCAGTTTACTGAGCTGTTGTGTACCAGAAGTATCAAGGACTGGCCTCTTCAGTTTACTGAGCTGTTGTGTACCAAAAGTATCAAGGACTGGCCTCTTCAGTTTACTGAGCTGTTGTGTACCAGAAGTATCAAGAACTGGCTTCTTCAGTTTACTGAGCTGTTGTGTACTAGAAGTATTAAGAACTTGCCTCTTCAGTTTACTGAGCTGTTGTGTACCAGAAGTATCAAGGACTGGCCTCTTTAGTCTACTAATTTATTGTGTACCAGAAGTATTAAGGACTGGCCTCTTCAGTTTACTGAGCTGTTGTGTACCAGAAGTATCAAGGACTTGCCTCTTCAGTTTTTTGTGAGCTGTTGTGTACCAGAAGTATTAAGGATTGGCCTCTTCAGTTTACTGAGCTGTTGTGTACCAGAGATATCAAGGACTGGCCTCTTCAGTTTACTGAGCTGTTGTGTACCAGAAGTATGAAGGACTGGCCTCTTCAGTTTACTGAGCTGTTGTGTACCAGAAGTATCAAGGACTGCCCTTATCAGTTTACTGAGCTGTTGTGTACCAGAAGTATCAAGGACTGGCCTCTTCAGTTTACTGAGCTGTTGTGTTCCAGAAGTATCAAGGACTTGACTCTTCAGTTTACTGAGCTGTTGTGTACCAGAAGTATTAAGGATTGGCCTCTTCAGTTTACTGAGCTGTGGTGTACCAGAAGTATCAAGGACTGGCCTCTTCAAATTACTGAGCTGTTGTGTACCAGAAGTATCAAGGACTGGCCACTTCAGTTTACTGAGCTGTTGTGTACCAGAAGTATTAAGGATTGGCCTCTTCAGTTTACTGAGCTGTTGTGTACCAGAAGTATCAAGGACTGGCCTCTTCAGTTTACTGAGCTGTTGTGTACCAGAAGTATCAAGGACTGGCCTCTTCAGTTTACTGAGCTGTTGTGTACCAGAAGTATCAAGGACTGGCCTCTTTAGTTTAATGAGCTGTTGTGTACCAGAAGTATCAAGGACTGGCCTCTTCAGTTTACTAAGTTGTTGTGTACCAGAAGTATCAAGGACTGGCCTCTTCAGTTTACTGAGCTGTTGTGTACCAGAAGTATCAAGGACTGGCCTCTTCAGTCTACTAAGTTGTTGTGTACCAGAAGTATCAAGGACTGGCCTCTTCAGTTTAATGAGCTGTTGTGTACCAGAAGTATCAAGGACTGGCCTCTTCAGTTTACTGAGCTGTTGTGTACCAGAAGTATCAAGGACTGGCCTCTTCAGTTTACTGAGCTGTTGTGTACCAGAAGTATCAAGGACTGGCCTCTTCAGTTTTTTATGAGCTGTTGTGTACCAGAAGTATTAAGGATTGACCTCTTCAGTTTACTGAGCTGTTGTGTACCAGTAGTATCAAGGACTGGCCTCTTCAGTTTACTGAGCTGTTGTGTACCAGAAGTATCAAGGACTGGCCTCTTCAGTTTTTTGTGAGCTGTTGTGTACCAGAAGTAATAAGGATTGACCTCTTCAGTTTACTGAGCTGTTGTGTACCAGAAGTATCAAGGACTGGCCTCTTCAGTTTACTGAGCTGTTGTGTACCAGAAGTATTAAGGATTGGCTTCTTCAGTTTACTGAGCTGTTGTGTACCAGTAGTATCAAGGACTGGCCTCTTCAGTTTACTGAGCTGTTGTGTACCAGAAGTATCAAGGATTGGCCTCTTCAGTTAACTGAGCTGTTGTGTACCAGAAGTATCAAGGACTGGCGTCTTCAGTCTACTAAGTTGTTGTGTACCAGAAGTATCAAGGAATGGCCTATTCAGTTTAATGAGCTGTTGTGTACCAGAAGTATCAAGGACTGGCCTCTTCAGTTTACTGAGCTGTTGTGTACCAGAAGTATCAAGGACTGGCCTCTTTAGTCTACTAAGTTGTTGTGTACCAGAAGTATCAAGGACTGGCCTCTTCAGTTTACTTAGCTGTTGTGTACCAGAAGTATCAAGGACTGGCCTCTTCAGTCTACTAAGCTGTTGTGTACCAAAAGTATCAAGGACTGGCCTCTTCAGTCTACTGAGCTGTTGTGTACCAGAAGTATTAAGGACTGGCCTCTTCAATCTACTGAGCTGTTGTGTACCAGAAGTATCAAGGACTGGCCTCTTCAGTTTACTGAGCTGTTGTGTACCAGAAGTATCAAGGACTGGCCTCTTCAGTTTACTGAGCTGTTGTGTACCAGAAGTATCAAGGACTGGCCTCTTCAGTTTAATGAGCTGTTGTGTACCAGAAGTATCAAGGACTGGCCTCTTCAGTTTACTGAGCTGTTGTGTACCAGATATATCAAGAACTGGCCTCTTCAGTCTACTGAGCTGTTGCAAAAGAAAACGATCATCCCTCTAGACGTTTCTTACAACACAATAAATAATAAATTCCCAAACTAAAGAAAGGCTATGTTCATGAAATAAAACTAAGGAAGGCAACTCAACGAGGATAGCTTTTTCACACGTACTAGACCTTAGCTCTGTTGTATCTCTCTTTCATGTTTACACTTCTTCTAACTCTATTGCCTTGCAGTGCACAGCTTAGAGAGCACCGCTTGCACTAACTTGAATGACGGTATGCGAGGCTAAGGTATATCATTACTTTGTATATTTTATTGACTTAGGGCCTAAACAGATCACGGAGAGGTTTTGTATAAGAATGGAAACACCTCGACATTACTTACCATACTGTTTGTATTACAAGTTTCGGATGTTCCCTCAGATATGAAGATAATAAGGTCCGGGCCCAGACTTCCCCTATGGATCCAATGATTTGCTTAATTAAAAAAAAAGTTTAAATCTTTAGAAGGATAAGCTTGAACCTTTACTTTCCCCATCAGAGTTTGATGGACTCAGGAACGTCCTAACAATTCAGAAATTCTAAGTCCCAGCCTTCACCGAGATAGGGAAGCCATGCGCTTTACCACTCAGCCACCATGACTACTGTGATATAATTTAGAAATAAAACAAGAATATAATATATATTACATATATAAATAATTATTGAATATCTACACTTCAGGCATCGGCCCACAGGTTAAGACCCTCTGGCTTAGAACAACCCTTCTGTCAGGGCTTAAGTATATATGCATTTGATTATTCCTTGTGCATGTGCGGATCGGTGGGGGCCGCCTCTGAGTTTGTGAAATAACGCAAACTCTTTTTAAAATCGTGTTTTTTAAGCTTTCTGTATTTGTAAATGTATAGAAGGAGTTGTTACTGTCTTTATTGAGTAGAAAATGGACGACGGTCTCGCTGAGGCCAACAGCGCTTTAGGTCGCCTCAAATTGTCAAATAGTTAAAGGACACGAAACCACACGTCATAGGAATCGTAGTCAGCACACAATCTCAACTGGAAGTCCAGCCTGATCTTCAGGAGTTTACATAAGGAATAAAATCTGTCCTCAATCTTCCATCAGTTTCACACCACAAATGTCACGTGTCTAATGGACAGCCCTGGTCGCCTTGGAAACAAGGTTAGCATCATTGATTTTAACTCTGACCAGTCCACACTTTGCATATTTAAACTCTAGACTCTTCCATGACCTCTTCCTTTCCCCAACAAACTGACCCCCGACCTCTCTAGTTCTACACGTTTATCCTTTCTGTCATTATCGGAGCGAAGAGATCCGGAGGTCGGATCTGTGATGCAAATTTTAACATTAATTGACACCTGGGCTTGAAGAGTTTAATCTGACATAGGACTGACACGTGGCTGATGGCATCTTTCATATGTCCCGCCACTTTTACCTTCAGAAGCTGTTCTTAGCAGGCTATCAAGAGTCCGGTCCATTTTTTTGTTTTGCACAGCCAGCTTTCCCCTTTTCCTGTGCTCCCTCCACTGGACATTGAAGAATGACGTTTCACAGCGATTCTTGTCTTACGATAGGACCAAACCAGATTATCTTTCATCTCTTCATAGTATTGAGGAATTATTCCTTTTTTTTCATCCGGAGTTTTGACTTGTAAAAGTACATACACCTTTTACTTCTTTTCCTGGCAGGTGATAGTAGATTGACTAGAACATTTTCTAATGGTTCATTAGCTAGGTGTGAAACGTGCTGTAGCTTTGTACGAAAGGTGAACTCCTTATTAATATCATTAGACATGACGCAATGCTTACACTTTACAATTTGGGGAGTAGATAATAGATGACAATAAATTACAATGCAAACTTTAGAAACATATCCTCTGTTTCATTATAAACCATATTAATATTTCTAAGTGGGTTTCAACTATTTTAACCTTAAATATACTTTAAAACCCAAAGGATAACAAGATTACAAAGAGAGTTTGTGCTGCCCCGTGGGAGGATCCACATATTCCTTATTGACTGAGGATGGCATCGAGCAGGGTATAAGAGATAATCAGTCCTGCGCGCTAACCGCACGACCAGGCATTGCTCTTAATCTTATGACAAACTGATTACAAACTAATAGCCTACTATTGATAATATATCTACACATTACGGAATGACAACTACCGGATATGTACAATGTGTCAGAAGAGCGATTTTAGATAATCTTTTGGTATTGAGCATTTTCATTTAAATGGAACTAGAATGAGGATGTAGATCTACCTAAATTAAACTACTAATTTAGCACTCTCAATATCTATATCTACTAGATCTAGATCTAAAATATATATTTGTGATAATGTAGATGTAATTTAGATAAGATTTATATAAAAAAAACACTAGATAATTAATAGACTAATTGCAATATGAAATATTAAAATAGTAGATTAGTTTTAGTATTTTATAACATTGCACTATTGATAATCTAGACGTTAGAAATAAAATCTACACTTTAAGTCTAGAAATTAAAATTATAGATCTTGATCTAGTCTAAATCAAGGCTGTCTGGTAGTGCGGTTTGCGCGATGGACTGTCTTTGGATTCATCCCCCGTCGTCCTACAGGAGGTTTGGACTACAACTCTGAAGGAACATCCGAAACATGTAAAACAACAAACATTCTAAACTAGACCAAGAAATTCTAGATCTAGATTCTATAATGATTTTAATTAGAACTTAAATCTAAATTTAGTTTTAAAAATCTAGCTCTAGTGTAAGAAAATCTAGCTCTAGTGTAAAAAAAAATCTAGATCTAGTGCAAAACATCTAGATTAGATCTAAATCTAGCTATTATGTCTTTTTAAAATGCGAGTCACATTACGAGGTTTAATAAACATTACTATACCGAGTTGTTTTAGCATTTAATAATTTATTCCATATGACATCAAAGGAAAAAAATCCACTACGTCACACGTCCTAGTTAGACTAAAACATATCATCTATACGAGCAGCTTGTTGAGGGTTCATAGACATTGGTGCACCGAGTGATTTCTTTTAGCATTTCATTTAAAGAATTAACTCCATATGACGTCAAAGGAAAAAAGTTCCATTACGTCACACGTCCTAGTTAGACTAAAAAATGTCTTCTATACGATCAGCTTCTCGAGGGATCATAAACATTGGTGCACCGAGTTTGTTCTTTAAGCATTTCATTTCATGGGCTAGTTAGACTTAATATATATAATATATATATAGATATATATAAAAGGATTAAAGACGCTTTTTTTTTTGTTTTGTCTGTCAGTCTGTCTGTCCATCATGTTAATAGCGAGAAAAAAAAGACTAAAAGCTATTGAAAATCTGATTAAAATTTAATTTCCCTTCCGAAACATCGCATTAGTTTTAAGTTTCTGTAATAGATTGTTCCGGATGTTTATATATTTTTAGTGAGAGAAAATAAGAATTCCAGAGTAATCAAAAGCCGTTAATTAAATTTGTGGGATGGTCTGATGAAAATTAGATTTACCATACCCTTATGGAGATTTTATCAAACCATACTTTGGTGTTAGGAAGTTGTTTTCCTTAAAAATCGGAGCATAATATTAACGATAATTAGATTTTTATAATGTTTTAGATAGAAAGTTAAATGTAGTGTAAGAGAGAAGTGCGATTTTACATAAATAGAGTTAAAATATTGTTCATAAAAAATCCGGAACAACCAATTTTCGTAAATGAGAAAATTATTTGTTTTATTTATTAGAAGAGGGATTTCAAACATTTATTAGCGTTATTAGATTTTTCATACAAACTTCGGATCATTTTTGGCGACGATTTGTAAGAAAATTAAGGTAATGTTGGTCGATTTCTTTTTCGAAACAAAATCCGGAACATTCTTTACCGATTAAACAACTTTTATTATGTTTCGGCAAGAAAATAAACTGTAAAATAAGTCTAAAAAGTGATTATCAATAATCGTTTCTAGTAAATTACTTTATTATTTAAAAATCCTGAATAACCTATTGTCGATATTTTTGAAAAAAATAAAATTGTTTGACATAAATTTGTTTTAAGTTAAAAATTCGTAACAATTGATATTGATAAATAAACTATAGTGACGTAGTGTCAAAGAATACAAGTGTAATATTAGTCAATTATGCGATTTCAAACAATAATTTGACATAATTTATTTTTTTATAAAACAATATCCGGAAAGACTTTATAGTTAATGAAATATAAATCAGTATAGATATTTTTATTTAGCATTTATATGCTATTTACATAAAAAAAAACAGAACAATATATTAAAGATCATGTGTTTCTTACAATGTTTAAGCATGGAAATAAAATCTAATATAAGTTAGAAGAGCCTCTAGTGTTATTTGTCAATCTAATCGTGACGGACAAAACGACCAACAGACAAAACGCACAAAAATAATCTTTTTTTTATTCGGATGGGGGGCACTAAACAAAAAATAAATAAAATCTAAATTTTTAAAAAAGTTTAAGGAATTGGTTTGGCGAGTGCATATGTTGCGACGTTACGCTACTGCCCGAAAGTCGCTGCATAAAAAGTCCATTTTAAAAAATGTGCCTGATATTTACATACAAAGTGCATTATTAGCCTTTATAAACAAACAGAAATGTTTTCTTTTAACTTAAACAGTTAGTTGACTAGAAAAAAACATCTTTAACTATTATTTATATTTGTTGTAAACATTTTATGTACATTTTATAATTATATTTGACTTAGTGATACTGAAAATACACAAAAGCATTACACTCTTGTTAGCATATTGTAACATTGCCTCCCTTACATTTACGTAATTGTTTTAGAATTGGTGTATTTTTTTGAAAAAATCGCTTGCATAATTAATTTTATAAATTAAACGGTTTGCTTTTAGAAAACCAAAAGTAGCCGTTGCACCTAAACTTTTCAAAGCCGCATTTAATGATGAAATAATATTTTTCATATCTCTTCTAGTTTTCGAGATCTGAGTGTGACAGACGGACAGACGGACATTTTGCACAAACCTAATAGCGTTTTTTTTTCCTTATGGGGGCCGCTAAAAAAAGACAAAATATAAACTTTGAAATAGTGTGAACTACATTTTTGTGGCTTATGTACAATCAACGATTTCAAATTGTGAAAAGTTACACTTCCCCACCATTTCCAATCACCGCAACCCCCCCACCCCAGCTAAATCGTATTAGACGATATATATGTATATATTGCATAAATTAAAAAAAAATAAAACTACAATTTAGTTGGAGTCGAGGTGGCTGAGCGGCAAAACGCTTGGCTTCTGAACCGGGGATCCGGGTTCGAGTCCTTGTGAAGACTGAGAGTTTTAATATTGAGATATTTGGGCGCCTCTGAGTTCACCCAGCTCAAATGGGAAAAGTTGGTGGATGTGTTGGCCACATGACACCCTCGTTAACCGTAGGCCAAAGAAACAGATGACTTTTACATCATCTGCCCTATAGACAACAAACCCCCCCCCCCCCAATAAGTACAATAACATGCTAGTAGGACAGTCACAGTCGTGTCTGTAAAAACCAGAAAATAAAAGTCTTGTATTAACGACATTGCCTCGGGGGATGAGGGGCGCCGCGCCTCATTATAGCTTCGTTACATAATTTGGTGTCAGAGCCAGTCTTCATTAGTCCCAGTCATCAGGACACTATCTGCTTCAGCAATTCTTTAAGTGCTGTATCACGGACAGAGTCGTAACTCGTCGACCCCAATTAATAGTTCCTTTTTTCTTTGCACCCCATAACTTTTTCTAATTATATTAAGAATAATAATAATAATACTAAAAAAAAAAATCTCTTTTTGTTTCTGTTCCTCATATGTGTAGCGTAAGGTTACCAGAAGTCTGGTAAAAGCAGGGCGTGTCCTCCTTTTTCAAACCGAGTCATCTTTCTGGCAAGCGTTGGGCTAAATTGTAAAAATGTTCGGCTTCACTCTACAGTTTATTGAGTTCATTGCAATTATTCATTCAACTGGTCTTCATATCTTTTGGTTGAAACAAAAAGATTTTTAAAAAGTAAAGTTTCCCTTTCAGACCTTGCGATCTATAGGACAGATGATTTTAAGCTTATGTTTCTTTGGCCAACGGTTAACGAGCAGGGTTTAATGTGGCCAGCACAACGATGACTCTGAAAGAGCGATTTCTTTGCTCTTAACAACAAATGAATGATAGATTTAAAAAAAGCAACATGAACATTTGACATAGGAAACATCGTGCCGACATTTGGCGAAGTTAAACCATCGTGATGACATTTGGCGAAGTTAAACCATCGTGATGACATTTGGCGAAGTTAAAACATCGGGCCGACATTTGGCGAAGTTAAACCATCTTGACGACAGTGCGATGTTAAACCATCGTCATGATATTTGGCGAAGTTAAACCATGGTGATGAAATTTAGCGAAGTTAAACCATCGCGATGACATTTGGCGAAGTTAAACCATCGTGATGACATTTGGCGAAGTTAAACCATCGTGATGACATTTGGCGATGCTAAACCATCGTGATGACATTTGGCGATGTTAAACCATCGTGATGACATTTAGCGAAGTTACACCATCGTGATGACATTTGGCGAAGTTAAATCATCGGGCCGACATTTGGCGGAGTTAAACCATCGTAATGACATTTGGCCAAGTTAAACCATTGTGGTGACATTTGGCGATGTTAAACCATGGTGATGAAATTTAGCGAAGTTAAACCATCGCGATGACATTTGGCGAAGTTAAACCATCGTGATGACATTTGGCGAAGTTAAACCATCGTGATGACATTTGGCGATGCTAAACCATCGTGTTGACATTTGGCGATGTTTAACCGTCGTGATGACATTTAGCGAAGTTAAACCATCGTGATGACATTTGGCGAAGTTAAGCCATCTAGATGACATTTGGCGAAGTTAAAACATCGTAATGACATTTGGCGAAGTTAAACCATTGTGGTGACATTTGGCGAAGTTTAACCAGTGTGGTGACATTTAGCGAAGTTAAACCATCTTGACGACAGTGCACCAACATTTTGGCCTTTGTAAGCTTCACGTATTAAAGAGATATTCAGAGTGCTGCTCAATGGGGAATATAAAATGTAGCTACAAAAAATGCATACATTATTATTTTTGTATATCCACAAAACGCTTTTCAAACTTGTTTGAATCTGACCCAACTTTGCTCTGCCAGCTTGGACATCTTATGCTCAACTTGCCAACATCTTTTCTGCCAGTGATATTTAAGTTGTCTTTTCGACTTAAATTATAAACACATTTTAAAAAAAAAATTGACAATGAATTTAAAAAAAAGCTGTTTTCTTCGACATTAGAAAACAAAAAAACTATGGGGAAAGCCATTTTAGCTTGTTAGATAGAGACCCAGGCAGAGAAATACAAACACAAGAAACAACGTAAAGAAAACAATTAGATGACGTTTTAAACACAAGATACTTAGATTATCATCAGAGATGTGACGTAAGGTGTGACAAGATGATGTGTATAAGATCTATTCAATATTTAAGCTATACAGGGCTGGACTTACTAATTTCGCGGGCCCCATTTAATGAATGCTTGCGAGGCTCTTCTTCTATTGTATTTTTTTTTACTACATAAAAATATCAACATTTATAGGGACTTCTTGTGGTCCGAAAGTTACGCTTGGCAGGACACGTATCCCGTATGGGGGATGAACGTACGCCAAAAGCAGTCTTTTTTTTTTTTTTTGGTGACCTGAAAAGTGGCCCCACGGAAACGCTTTAAAGTCCAGCTTAGGCGCCAACTTGTTTTAACTGACATAGAAGTGAGCATCTGGTTGAATGCGGCCTCAGAAAGAGACAGCTGGAGGTCACTCACAAAGGCTTCGGGATACACATTTTAGACCAAAAGAAAATCAGCTGCCGAGGACAGACGTAGACGGCGAGGCTCTTCTTCTATTGTATTTTTTTTTACTACATAAAAATATCAACATTTATAGGGACTTCTTGTGGTCCGAAAGTTACGCTTGGCAGGACACGTATCCCGTATGGGGGATGAACGTACGCCAAAAGCAGTCTTTTTTTTTTTTTTGGTGACCTGAAAAGTGGCCCCACGGAAACGCTTTAAAGTCCAGCTTAGGCGCCAACTTGTTTTAACTGACATAGAAGTGAGCATCTGGTTGAATGCGGCCTCAGAAAGAGACAGCTGGAGGTCACTCACAAAGGCTTCGGGATACACATTTTAGACCAAAAGAAAATCAGCTGCCGAGGACAGACGTAGACGGCGAAAAGAAAATCTAAATCGACCACCGCGGACAATAGTATACCTGCGCTACGTGCGGCAAAATATGTAGGTCACAGCTGGGTCTGCGCAGCAGGGAGAAATAATGTATTCCTCACTAATCTTCGGACTCAAAGACAAGCCTTATTATATCAACATTTATTCTACAGCATGCAAAGGAAGCAAGTAAGATGCAATTGGCGCTAATTGGTTAATTTAAGCAACGTCAATGTATGAAACACTTAATAATTAAACCCTTAAAGTACTACAACTTTAAAAGCCTGTGACAAGAGTCACGGCTGATAGTGACATGTTAAATTTAATTGCTAGGCCACTGCCAAGCGCGGGACCCATTTTGGATCAATCGGTAAAATAGGCCTAAGGCCCCATTGAAGCCATATGTGAGCTAGATGTTAGCAGCATGTGACCTAGATTAGGGTTAGGGACACGTTCTACGTCAAAATAAACTACGCACACCAAGAGTTGCGATAACAGGGAAGCCAAAACGAGGAAAGCGCAAACAAGGATGTCCTCGTATTACTTAGCGACACACCTTCATGGAGGACCTCAGAACAGTGGACACCAGTTGGGAGGAGGCTTCAGACATTGCCAGTGACAGATCTTTATGGAGACAGCTTGCCGCCCAATGCTCCGAACGGCGCGGGAGGACCTAAGTCTAAGTAAGCATTGTGTAAATTTTAATAATGTATCGAAAGTAGTTAGTAAATGAATAATTTATTACATGATTTTGAAACTATTTGATAAGCACTATTGCTAAATGAATAAAGTATAAAACTTGGAATTGGGAATCTCTCATTGTGAAAAAATTCACATCTACATTTAAGACATCTGAGGCTCCCCCATTAACGAAATCATTGTTTATAAGTCACTTTCACTCCTCGCCATTTTCTCAGGCATATAGACTTCAATTTACAAATATAAATCTGACTTAGCGGTTATGCGCTTCCAAATCTGGGTTCCTGGGTTCGAATCTCGGTGAAGACTATGATTTTGAATTTCGGGATTTTTAGGGATTGTCCACAGCATTCTAACGAGTATTTGACTTTAGTTGAGGTAACTAAAGGCGGTTGCTCGTCGTGCTGGCCACATGATTCCCTTGTTCGTAAACAATTGGCTAAGAAAGGTCGCAATGTCTGAAAGAGAACTTTACTTTACTCACATATAATGCTTTCTCAATAACTTGAAAACCTAGTTTGACTGCATCTTAAAGCTGGCTATACACACACACACACACGCACGCAGGCGCGCACACACACACACACAAATACACACTAGATCATGTCCACCTGTTAATTTCTTTACGTTCAGTAAAACAAATGCTGTCAAGATTATCTCTTATTTGAGTAAGGCCACATTTGTATTTCGACTTTAGTCAATAACTTTGTCGTCTTGGTATTAATGTTACTTATGGCGTTGAGCCTGTTCGTTAGTAAGTGCTGTCCCATGGCGGATCCGGGGGGGGGGGCGGTAAGGGCGATCGCCCCCCACTCGGCCGACTCATTCCCCCTTGGGGGGGGGGTCGGACGAATTTTATTATAGAATTCACACAATTTATATACGAATTTATTAATTATGTAAATAATATATACTAAATATTTATATTTCAACCTTTTTTTAGATTATTTCGCCCCACTCTAGTTTGTTGGCTGATTTGGTGGGGTCGGGAGGGGGCGTTAGTATCAAACCCGCCCCCCCCCATACACTTTCGAGTGGGGGGGGGCGGTCAAATTTATTTGTAGAAATCACAGCTTGCTATTAGAATCAATTAAATATCTATTTGATTACAACTTGTTATTGATATTTTAACCGATCTTTATATTATGTCGTTCCCTGTTAGCCGATTGGTGTGGGGGTGGGGGCGAATAACTCTACTGCCCTTCCCACCTAAACCATTTGAGTGGGGGGGGGGCGGTCCGTTTTTATGGAGAAATCATAGTTTGTGAACAAAATTAGTTGAATTAATATATACATTTTATATTATGTCGCTCCCCTTCTGGTATCTTAGCCAATTCGGTGAGGTTGGGGGGAGGGCGATTCATGAACTGCCCTCCCCACTCTAGCCCTCTGAGTGGGGGGGCGGTCCTATTTTTATGGAGAATCATAGTATGTGAATATCTATATAATATAAACTGCGTATTGATATGTGACCCATTGTATATTATGTCGTACCACACTCTAATCTCAAATTGTATCATTAGTAAATTTAAATGAAAAAGGGTTGTACCAGGTGGGAGGGGCGATACATGCAATCGCATTTCCCCCATCGGACAAATCAATACTTTTTTCTTTTTGTACATAGTTAAGAAATTACAAAAGTAAAAAAGTCTGTCACTAATATATACTATAAATAAAATTATTATATCAAGTCGCCCCACCCCTATTCTTTAATGCCAAATGCAATCTTTAGCAGAAATTATTAAATGAGCGAGGATTAATCGTTTTCACTCTACCGCCCCTCCCATTTCCAGACAAGAGTTTATGTAATTTCACATGATTTTGTAATAATTATTTTAAGAAAGACTTTGCATTGGAAAAGTTAGAATTCAAAGGAAATTTTTCAGTATAAGAGTCATGATTGCGATGAGTTCTAAACCCAAATAGTCTTTTCATAGTCGCCTTTTCCCAACCTTTACTCAATCTGATATTTTTCTAGTTAAATAAATTTGGGACTATAATTCACAATTTATACGTTAATATTCTTGAATATCATTTATCGAATAATTATTTTTTCGGCGGCGATCCTCAAAGCCAAAATCTAAATATGTGGGGTATCTTATCTTTTCAAGGAACAAATCGGTTTTATTTGCAATGTATTAAGGGCCTATAAATTCATATTAGAATATTTTTCAAGTACAACATTATTCAAAAGGTCCTTTTTTAATAGTATGAATTTTGAGCTTTACGTCAGGAGAATGCGTTTATGTAGTGAAAAAGACAAGAAAACGCTTTTGAAGTCGGGGCTTCGCCCCGAACTCCATTGATGAGCTGTAGATGTCAGGTGAGTGCGTTTCTGCAATGAAGAATGCAAGAAAACGCTTGTGGCGTCGGGGCTTGGCCCCGAACTCCATTGATAAATAATGAGCTGTACTTGTCAGGAGAATGCGTTTCTGCAATGAAGAATGCAAGAAAACGCTTGTGGCGTCGGGGCTTGGCCCCGAACTCCATTGATAAATAAAGAGCTGTAGATGTCAGTAGAATGAGTTCTGCAATGAAGAATGCAAGAAAACGCTTTTGGCGTCGGGGCTTGGCCCCGAACTCCATTGATAAATAAAGAGCTGTAGATGTCAGTAGAATGAGTTCTGCAATGAAGAATGCAAGAAAACGCTTTTGGCGTCGGGGCATCGCCCCGAGCTCCATTGATAAAGAATAAGCTGTACTTGTCAGGAGAATGAGTTCTGCAATGAAGAATGCAAGAAAACGCTTTTGGCGTCGGGGCTTGGCCCCGAACTCCATTGATAAATAAAGAGCTGTAGATGTCAGTAGAATGAGTTTCTGCAATGAAGAATGCAAGAAAACGCCCCGAACCCAACAAGAGAACCAAGTTTTATCAAGATTAGTCAAACGGCATTCATTTCTATGCGGGACATACATACATACATATACTTTACATTCAATAATATGTTAGAGAGTTATGTTGAACTCTCTCTGTAATAGACTCTAGTTTAAAGTTGTGAGACAACCCCCTCCACATCGAAAATCGCGTCTTTAACAAACAGCGCGATTAAAAAAATAGCATAAATTTAATTTTTTCAGCGTTCAAAGTAAACATCACATTTACTTGGATTCCTTTGGGTCGGGTTATCCGAATTCATATACACCTCAGATATTGACATAGACGTTTCGATCTGGCCTTGCATTCCTAGATAAGGGGACAATGTCCTATGCAAACAGCGCTATATCTATAACATTGATGTAGGAGACAGTAGGGTCGAAACTAAGCGAGCTATCAGGGCTTATGACTGCCCCGTTCCTCAATATTGACCATCAAGTCATCAAGTAGTGGATTTTATTTATTTTGATCTCATTCCAGTATTGAGATCTATCTTTATGTCTCGGTCTCTCTTTTCATTCTTTTGCTGACGAGATTCTCTTTCTTTCACTTTGATTTGAATGCTCCATTTTTATTTGTCTTTCTCTACTCCTCTCTCTCTTTCTTTCTCAATCTCTCTATCTTTCTCTTTCTCTCTTTCTCTCTCGCTCTCTCTCACTCTCGTTCTCTCTTTCTCTTTTTTCTCTCTTTCTCTCTTTCTCTCTTGCTCTTTCTCTCTCTTTCTTTTTTTCTCTCTCTTTCTTTCTCTTTCTCTCTTTCTTTTACACTTTCTCTATCTCTGTCTCTGTCTCTCTACTTTTTTTCTCTCTCTCTTTCTTTCTCTTACCCTTTTTATTTCTCTTTTTTTCTTTCTCTCTATTTTTCTTATTTGCTTCTTTCTTAATTTCCTCTCGGTCGATGTGTCTCCTGTTTTGTACTCAACCGGCTTCCAGTCTTTCTAGCACAGCGGTTCTCAACCTTTTAAGCTCGGCGACCCCTTTTTACAATCCCCAACTCTGCCGCGACCCCCCCCCCCCCACACACACACACAGACCCAGCAATAGAAAAATGTACAAAAACAATCATTTTTTTCGATGGTCTTAGGCAACCCCTGGCAATTCGTCAATCGACCCCCAAGGGGGTCGCGACCCACAGATTGAGAACCCCTGTTCTAGCAGATGCAAACTGTGGCCTTACTTACTTCTTAAAAGTAAAGAGTCTAAAGACTATCTTATATTTCTTTCTTTCTTACTTTCTTCCTTCCTTCCTTCTTTCCTTTTCTATTTATTTGTTTATCAATTCCGGGCCTCTCACCAAGAGATTGAAGGACAAAACAACAAGATACAAACAT
The DNA here is from genome assembly GCA_036873155.1 of Biomphalaria sudanica. Lineage (NCBI taxonomy): Eukaryota > Metazoa > Mollusca > Gastropoda > Planorbidae > Biomphalaria > Biomphalaria sudanica. The sequence continues at coordinate 37,999 of JAZGLO010000718.1, read as the reverse complement.
ACATTCAATAGGGGCGTGTGACGTAACATCGGGACACTCTAGCTAATTACTTACGTGACCGCAAACATTTAACGCTCTAGATTTTGAGGACGCAGAATGTCCACTCAAGTGCTATGTATAGGCGATGTATTTGGGGTGACGAGAATGGGATGACGCCCCTGAAAAATTCTCTAGACAAGATAACCAAAGTGTTGTGAAAAGCTGGGAGTTCTTCTTCTACATCCTACTCGTTCTCATCATCACGTTGTGGGAGACTCAGACTCAGACTCAGGCTTGTTGTGTATCTCAGATAAAAGACGTATCTGTACAGCTCTGCCGATGCGACTTGTGACATAATGGGGAGCTAACTATTTTTGAGCTATTGTAAAAACAAGAAGTTTATATAAGGGCATGTAAAGTGTATTTAGTTGCCACCTGCTCTTGAGTTATTCTTATTAGCGTCTAAATAACAGGCTCGGAGATACATTGATTATGCTATTCTCATTGTATATATAGCGTGTTATGTCCCCTGAATGTCTCTTACATTTTGGTATCTTTCGAAAGTACAAACACAATATACATAAGTTAAAATAGTAAATCCAGAATCTGCTTGACTATGAGTGTCGAAACTTGAGCCTCCTTCACAGTAAATACAGAAATAAATTCGCACTGACACATAATAAACATTATAACCTAAATTTTCAGTTATGCCCCTTTATCATGCAATCTCAGAATAGATATCAGAATTATCTCGATGCTCGTTACTGCATAGTGTAAGTATATATGTATTAGCCTTCCTTGTTTTATGACTAATTCTAGTTCTAGTCGAAGCTTTCACTGATTTAAAATAAATCGCATTTATCGATGCGAAGCGATACACAGCTGTTGTGTTGTGGCGACCTTGAAACGTTGTATCACGTGACAAAATCTAAATTACACCTACATTTGGCTATGACACCGACATTTCCAAGCAGATTGAATGCATAGACAGTAGTTCACATAGTGCTCATTCCAGTTTAAAAATTTATTTGAAGTGCATACAAACCATTTAAATCTTGATAATTACCTAGTCATTGTCTGAAGATAAAAAGAACTATTTTGAAAACATTTGCCAACACACTTTGCTGTGTTATTTTAAGCCCGTGGAGCTTTGCAGTAATACTCCAATGAGAGACAGAGGAACAAAAATCGAAGTGTTTTGAATGAATGACCAGAAAATGTTTCCGGGAAATGTTTGGCCACAGGTCTAAAAATACTAGCGCCAATATTCGATACTGTTCGGGCTTCTGTCTAAGACCATCAGCTCGGCGAGGGACGGCTGTCCACTGGTCAAATACCTCAGTCCCTTTATTTACACAACTGACCAGACTCACTCGTGGTCAGTCCAGGCTATGTTCTTATATTTAGCAACATTTTACAGCACATAACTGGAGACTAGGGGGAGGTAATTATAACGAGAAGAGAACAATGAGAGACGGAATAATTACCTAAGTAGACTTTTTTTTTTTTTTGGTTTTGTTTGGAAATATGAAATGTGGATTAGGTTAAGGTACTGGAAGAACATTGTTTTTTTTTTGTCCTATATTTAAAATCTCTCTCTCTCACTATTTTTCCTAGTTTTATTTCTCACCCCAATCCTAAGTTTTTCAATACACACACATCTTAGTGTCTTTGCGTTTTTGGCTTGGTTTACATTACGTACCGGGATTCACTCCATTTGTCTGGTCAAAAGTTTGTACACGTTATTTCTCCTCAACCAAATCTCTGGTTAAGTTGAAAACTCGTAAAATTTTTTCCTTTACCGGACAAAGCAAGAATCAATAAAAAAAAAATTAACCCCTTGACTAATAACTATTGGTAATTCATTATTTTGTTTGGCATCTCGAACGAGGAAAAGAACATCTACTTAACTGATGTGGTGTCATAAGTTGAATTAGTCCCTCTAATACTTTGTATAGAGATCAGTTTGAAATTAACAATATATAACTATAAAACTTTCTATTTTCACAAGCATTTCCCTGGCACAGTGGTTTGTGTGATGCCCTAAGGATGCTAGGTGAGCCTTTTGCCCTAGAGTTCGAATTCAGCTCGTTGACTATTTTTTTTTTCATAAATGCATTCACACAGATACCCCTTTCTTTCTCCTCCACCTCTTTACTGGTTCAAACAAGTGATAGGATCATGGTGTAGTGAAAAAGCTAAAAACATGACATTGCGTTAAACAAAACCAATTGGTAAACATATTTGTAATCTCACATTAGTAGCCTTGATCTATTATAAATTAAATTATATGAATCATCCAAACTAATGCAATATAATCTTTTTTTTTCTTCAAAATAGTTTTAAACTATATTTTTCTTGTTTCTTGTTTTATCTACTCACTCTGGTCTGGTGCACATTTTGTACACGTTAACTCTCCCACTTGCTGTTCTCGAATGAAGTTTGAACTTTGCACGACTATATATTGTTGATGACAACACATAAATCAATAAAAAAATGTACCCGATTAGCTAATTAATTAGTGGTAACTAATTAATTAATTAATCATGTTTTAGATGAAACAAGGGAAATACTTTTTTACAGTATTGAGATATATGGCAGTAATTGTGCGGTTCTTTTCCATATGTAAGCTTTGTTTGTTTTTTTAATGTATTTTTGTATACTTCTCCTTTGTTTGTGTCTCTGTTTTCTGCTTGTCTTTTGGTTGCGTCCTGCTGCTCGTCTTTCTGTACGTATCTTTGTCTCTCTGCTTCCCTGTTTATGTCTAACTGAAGGATCTCTCCTTTAGCCTGTCTTGAGATCCTTCTATCCAACAGTGTACGCACTGTGCGCATTAGTAGACTAAATTAATAAACGATTCCAATGAGATCCAACACAGGGTCGGGCATTGCCTCTGTATTCGGATGTTGTGAGTACAATAATTTTAAAACGGAATACTGCTCCTGATTGAGGTCACCAGGTCACCAGGACACAAGGACACAGAACAACAGGATACCAGAGCACCAGGAAACCGAGACACCTCAGCATCGGGACACCAGGACACAAGAACTTCAGGACACGTCCATGCTTCAAATAATTACGAAAGAGTAACAGGAATTCAGGAAAAGGTGCATTATGGTTGTCATTCAAAGGGCCATATACTTAAGGAAGATTTAAAAGATAATAATATTAATTGTAGCTTTTATTTGGCGCTACTTTCATGCTTGTAGCATTGTTCAGAGCGCTTTGGTCCAATCTCAGTTGTGGACCAGTAATATGTGTGTGTGTGTGGGGGGTATCTGAGAGAAGGTTTTCCGTGCTGCCTTAAGGCGCTCAGTAAACACACAACTCTGCCTGAGTCGGGTGTCAAACCTCGAGCCCATTTATAGGTAGCCAAGCCAAGCCAAGTTCAAACTTAGCCTCTCGACCAAGCCTAATACTTGATCAGTTCTCACTGGAAACTTTGACCCTCCGACTTTGACGTAGGTTTCTCTAACCTGATGCTAAGTAGCTCTAGTCTACATTTATCTGGTACTGAAACAAAGGTAGACAGGCTCTTTTATTTCTCCTGGTAGCCTGTAAGGTTTGAATGTATTTCCCATCATTCTCACTCTCACTCCCTCCTCATCTTTTCAAGCTTCTTCGTCTCTTACCCCCCCCCCCCCTTCTCTTGACTTTCCAATCTCCTTCCTATTTCCTCTCTCTTTTTCTTTTTTTCTGTTTCTCCTTCTCACACTTTCCATCTCGTCTTTCGCTCTACCCCAGTCTCTTTGTTTTCCTTTCTCCCTCTTTCACTCCTCCCTTTCTCTCTCACTCTTCCTTCCTCTATTTTCACTCTCCCTCTTTCCATTTCCTCTCAATTTAACGTTCTCTTCATTTCCTAGCATCTTCCTCTTTTTCACTTCCTTCTCTTCCGCTGTCTCACTCTCTCTCTCTCCCACTCTTCAACTCTTACTTACCTCTCTTACTCTTTCTCCCTCTTCCTCTCTCTAACTCTCTCTCTAACTCTCTCTCTCTCTCTCTCTCTCTCTTTCATAGGTAGACACACTTAGGGCAAGGGCATCTAATGTGAATGGAATTAAAGTATTAAACTTATACAGCGCTAGCTCATTAATGTAGCATTCTCTTCAACGAGGTAAACCCAGTCTAATGTCAGGTCTCGTTCTTTTAAGAAACAGGTGACGAAAAAAAAACAAAAAAACAACAAACCCTTCCCTCCCCAGATACGCTTTCTGCTAGACTTTCAGATTAGATTAATCGGAATACTTTTTAAGTACAGTAAAGTCCATTTAGACTATCACACTAACACACACACACACACACTATAACGTCGACTCACACGTACACAGTAATTATCTAATGAAGTGGACAATCTCCAAGAATAAAAGACATTTGGGAAATAATGGACTGGTCAACCGGGCAAGACAGTTACAAGCTCAGCGATGGCTTGTATTCGATTCCAAAAGATTCATATGATTTTAGAAGTTTTGAAACGTAGTGTGGCACTATAATGCTGATTTTTAGTCTGTCACTAAACTGTTGATATGTAGTGTAGCACTAAACTGTTGATATATAGTGGAGCATTTAACTGTTGATATGTTGTGTAGCTCTAAAATGTTTATATTTAATGCAGCAGCAAACAGTCGATTTGTAGTGTAGCTCCAAACTGTTGATTTGTAGTGTAGCTCCAAACTGTTGATTTGTAGGGTAGCTCCAAACTGTTGATTTGTAGTGTAGCACCAAACTGTTGATTTGTAGTGTAGCTCCAAACTGTTGATTTGTAGGGTAGCTCCAAACTGTTGATTTGTAGGGTAGCTCCAAACTGTTGATTTGTAGTGTAGCACCAAACTGTTGATTTGTAGTGTAGCTCCAAACTGTTGATTTGTAGGGTAGCTCCAAACTGTTGATTTGTAGTGTAGCTCCAAACTGTTGATTTGTAGGGTAGCTCCAAACTGTTGATTTGTAGGGTAACACCAAACTGTTGATTTGTAGTGTATCACCAAGCTGTTGATTTGTAGTGTATCACCAAACTGTTGATTTGTAGTCTAGCACCAAACTGTTGATTTGTAGTGTAGCACCAAAGTGTTGATTTGTAGGGTAACACCAAACTGTTGATTTGTAGGGTAGCACCAAACTGTTGACCCATGATATGTAGTCCATTTTGTACAAGCAAAAATATTAATATAGTTGATATGAATCTATAAGTTTTATGTATGTTAAATTTGATTTATTTTGCGAATACAAATACTAAAAATGGAATCGATTACTAGAAAGAAAGCTCGCCCATCACGCGATACTAGTAAGATCGTGGTGGACAGAAAGGGACCCAAGAGATACATTGTCGCGTCACTTTGTGCGTCTGTGTGTGAGTGATTGCGTCTGCGTCAGTATGTCTGAATGTGTTTTTTTTTCTGTAAGTATTAATTCTTTTAAACTCATTTTTTATAATAACATTTTCTGACTATGTTATCTTCGATACAAATTTCTCTAACATAATTGTCTCTGTCACTTCTAGAATTAGAATTAATTGAGCTCACTTTTCTTTTTAAGCAGATTGCTTTTAAACGGAACTTTCTTTTTTTTATTAACTTCAACCTATACATTTGGGCATTGCCCAACATTCTCTACGGCAGTGTTTCCCAAACTTTTTTCTGCACAGAACACTTCGCACAATCTGAGTATTATCGGGACTTAAAGCTTATATAAACTCTGTCTGTCTGTCTGTCAGTCTGGTAAAAAGTGTAAACACGTTTGTTCTTCCACACCCATTATCGGATAAAGTTGAAACTTCGCACAATTATCCATTGGCAAAGACAAAACAAGAATTAATTTAAAAAAAAAGTAACCAATTAGACAATTAATTACTGGCGACAAGGGAAACTAATATTTCAGTTTTCACAGATATGGTTAAATTTGTTGGGTTTAGTTCCCTTAAATAATTGTTAACGCTATTTTTTCCTCACGCATTCTCTAATCAAGTTGATACTTAATTATTTATTGTACCTGACAAAACATGAATCAATAAACCAAATGCTCAATTAGTCAATTAATTATTGGTAATTAATTATTTTGCATTGAGCTCGAGTAAGGGCAATAACTCGCACATTATTGGTAGATATAGTTTTAAGGACAGAGTTCTTCCCCTTTATATAAGCTTTGTTTTAATAAAATATTGTATTTTTTATATTTTCTTGTTTAGAGATTGTCCATTCTAAACAATGATTCTAAAAGCCAAGTCACAATGCTGAGATCACTGACCAGCAGCCATGGTCTGACTCATAGTTAAACTATCCCTAAAGAGCAAAGCCCCAGCTGATGGTGTTGATCTAGTTGGCTAATTGTTTGTTGGCTACACACTTACAGGTGAATTCTGGGGTTTGAATGCACCTGCTCCTACTCCCTGCTGTTGAAACATACGTTTAATTAACCAAATAATTAACAACAAAGTTTCTGAAATAAACATGACCTCTGTCTGCCTAAGTTATTACTTCTGCTAGTATCAAAGATGTGTAAGGTACTAGAAAAAAGCAAAAGAGTTCCTTTTTTTAAAAAGGAATTATGGGACAGCGCAAGAAAAGAGGGACTTGAGAGCAGTGTCCATGATGTCCATAAGTATGAAGTCTTTAAGGCAAGTTATTTAGTTGTATGAAATGACACTGTTAAATGTTTCAAGTGTTTATTTATCATTATCAATATATCTACAAAGTCATTATATTCTCTTGGTGGATTTTTACACTAGACATGAATCACAGTAATGTACTCTTACACTTTGTTTTATGAAGATGCCATTTAGGTAGGTTATTAAGTAATAAAATACTTGTAAGAGAGAGAAAGAAGAGAAATCAATATGAAGATATATGGCAGCTTTGTAATGGAAAAGAAATGAAAAATTTAAGAAAATATTTTAAAAAAGGGAGATCAAACAATGTCAAGGAAGCCATAGTGAAAGTTGACTGTTGCCAACTAGAGAATGAATATTACTTTTTTTTGCTACAAAAGAAAGAGATTAGAAACTAGATTTGAAAGAGTTGTGATTCGCTTGAATACAATCAATGAAATCTATTTATCAATCATTGTTAGAAATCCTCATCTCAATAACATCTTGTTATACTATTATATATATATATATATATATATATATATATATATATATATATATATATATATATATATATATATATATATATATATATTTTATATAGCGCTACTTTCATGCTTATAGCATGCTCAGAGCGCTTTGGTCCAATCTCATTTGTGGACCAGTGGGTAGGGGGTATCTAGGAGTTGGTCTTCCGTGCTGCCTTTAGGCGCTCAGTAAACACAACTCTGCCCGAGTCGGGTGTCGAACCTCGAGCCCCCTTCTAGGTAGTCAAGCCAAGGCAAGTTCAAGCGCACTTAGCCTCTCGACCAAGTGTTATTACTAAATGTAAGCTATTGTACAAAGTGGCCGCTCAAAAACCTAAAAGAAAAACACCCTAGATGTACTTGCCATGCTGGATAATATCTTTGTTTAATTCTGTATAAATAGTTCTCTAGTTCGACACCAGTTGTGATTACTTCACTTACATGTTTCAAGCATCGCTCACTTCTACCCGCCCCACCCCTTTCTATTTTCTCCGTTGTCATGAGTTTGGATCCAACCTTTGAAGATATTTGTTTGAAAACATTCCTGGGCTGTGATTGGAGGAGATTGGAACACGTGCAGAGTACAAGATTTTACGTCTGCAGGCGATTATATGGCCAGCGAACTTAGAACACTTTCACAAAAACGATGTATGGAGTATGTCCATGTTATCAGTAGGTTCTAGTTCTATGTAGAACATTTATTGAAAGAGATAAAAATGTAAAATAAATATATAAAAAATATTGGAGATTTTTTATTCATTGAGACGAACCTATAAACAGCAAGCTTTTTGGTGTATCCGGTGTAAACAATACTTAATTATTGATAAGACAGGTATTTTAATGACTTTGGTGTGTATTTTTCAGAAACTGAAGAATACGTTTCGTTGCTCTTTCGCTTGTAATGCAAAGTAATTACGAAGCTTATACCAGCTTCCAACTAAATACACATCAAACAAAATAAATAAATGCTGGTTTAATAATAGACTAAAGAAGCTTTGTAAACAGAAGGAAAACCTATATAGAAAATTTAAAGAAACTAAGGCAGAAAGAGTTTACAAAAAGTATATAAAAATTAAACACTTAACCCAAAAAGTAAGCAGACAGCTGCAGAGTGAATATATAAACAATGTAATATCTTAAGATAACAACAAAAAACTATGGTCATACATTAAGTCTAAGAAAATGGAAACAACAGGCATAGCGCCATTAAAAGATGAACATAACATTATACATAATGATAATGAAACTAAAGCAAACATCCTAAACAAATACTTTGCATCAGCATTCTCAGCCCCAGGAGACAAAGACATATTACTGAATTTCAACCAAGTAGACAACATAGAAGATTTAGTAGTACACAAAAATGGAATTCAAAAACTATTAGCCAACACCAAACCAAATAAAGCGTCTGGACCTGATGGTATTCCAGCTAGATTACTCAAAGAACTAAGCAATGAGCTAGCCCCAGTGTTCAAAATACTCTTTCAGGCTTCACTTAACCAGGGCAGAGTACCAAAGGACTGGAAAGAAGCTAATGTCACCCCCTTATTTAAAAAAGGAGAAAAATCTGACCCAGGAAACTACAGACCAGCATCAGTGGATTAAAGATTTTCTGATAGGGAGAGAACAAACTGTAATAATAAATGGCTCTAAATCAACACCGATAACAGTAAACTCATTTGTACCTCAAGGAACAGTCTTGGGTCCACTACTATTTTTAATTTACATAAATGATTTACCGAATTGCATTACTGCAGGAACAAAAGTCAGATTATTTGCAGACGATTGCATAATATATAGAACAATAAAAACAACACAAGACACAGATATTTTACAAAGAGAATTAGATGAATTACAGAAATGGGAATCAAATTGGAGCACGTCTTTCCACCCAGAAAAATGTCAGTTGTTAAGAGTAACAAAAAAACTAAAACAAATTAATTCCACTTATCTTATTCATGGCAAACCAGTAACACAGACTAAAAACGCAAAATACCTAGGTGTTATAATAAATGAAAAACTGTCATGGAATCCACATATTGATGAAACTATAAAAAAATCCAACAAAGCATTAGGATTTATTAAAAGAAATTTCTATAAATCAAATAAAAACATAAAACTAAAATGTTATTTAACCTTGGTTAGGCCAATAATAGAATATGCATCCTCCATTTGGGACCCCTCAAGAAAACATTAAGAAACTGGAACAGACACAAAATAGAGCAGTGAGATTCATAACAAATGAATATATTAACATTTGACTAGAGTAACAGCTATATACAAAACAAAAACAAAATTTAATAAAATACTCTGAAAGACACAAAGATAAAGGCACATTCCTCATCCTAATGCTAGGACAAATTTGTACAAATACTCCTTCTTCCCAAGTGCTATTAGAGCATGGAATGGGTTGCCTGAGCTAGCCAGGAAAACCAGTGAATTGGCAGAATTTAAGTGATTGGTTAATATGCATGACTAAATGCATGACGCGTAGGACGTAATCATCTTCTTTTTTGAAGTAATGTCTGTATTATATAAGATAAGATAAGATAAGCTCACTCTGTTTGTTTGTCTTTCTGGTAAAAAGTATGAATCAAGATGAAACTTCGCACAATTATTCACTGACATAGACAAGACATGAATCAATAAAAAAAAGTATCCAATTAGTCTATTAATTACTGGTAATTAATTATTTTGTTTGATATCAACAAGAGAAACTAATCCTTCAGTATTCACAGATATGGCTAAATTTGTTGAGTTTAGTCCCCTTAAAAAAGTGTTAATGCCATTTCTCCCCCACGCATTCGCCGATCAAGCTGATCATTTAAACAATTATTTAAGTTAGCTAATAAAAAAATACCCAAATTATTTTGCTTGTTTTCATTATTTAGGTTGCAACAGTGATCTTTCAATATGGCGTCATTGTAACGTCAAAGTAAAGTTCCCCTTTCAGACCTTACAATCTATGGGGCTGATGATGTGAAGGTCATCTGTTTCTGTGGCCCACGGTGAACGCGGGTGTCATGTGGCCAGCACAACGACCAACCGACTTTACTTTTCCCCAACTAATGTCAGGTAGGCCTACCCATTAAAGCTGGTGGACTCAGAGGGCCTGAATTTCCTGAAGTTAAAAATTCCAGTCATCACGAGGATTCGAACTCGGAACGTCACTGACATTGCTTATATTTATTTCAAAATCTCTCTCGTGCTTTCATTTTCTTTACATTTTGTCATTAGGTTTCATGACATCGCTAACACATTTCTTCATATCCCTATCTCTTCTTTTTCTCTCTTACAGAATTGTAATGCTTAAAGAGCTTGAACCGGGTTATTTAAAAAAAAAATCAAAGATAAAATGAACGGGATTAATTTGAAATTAGCAAAAACCTAAAATACAACTTCTAATAATCAAAATTCTATTTGGATTAAACTGCCGATTATAATGGTTCGATAAAAATGTAGATTTTGAGCGATACACTGCCTGGCTTCCATGCTAAGGGAATTCGAGATCGAGTCCCGATGTAGACTTGACATTTTTAGCGGTTCCCTTAAAGCGAAACGCTTCTATGAGACTTGTGTAAAAATGTCCGTCTGTCCATCTGTATGTCATGATTATATTTAAAACACAGAATATGGAAGTGAAAATCCTATTTCATGATATTTTGTTGTTACTGCGCATCGGCTGATTTGCAAACCCGTCTTTGTTTTAAATTTATAATTCGATCTATTTTTCATGAACAAATGTAAATTTAAAACAATGCTTAAAGGACTTATCATAGACATAAATAAATATAGACTAGCCGATAAAAGAGTTTTATGAAACGAAAATTTGTGACTTGCAATTTTGTGTACTTTATTATACAGCAGTGTAGTTTTGTTTAATCTCTAAGACTGAAGATCATGCAACTTTTCAGAATTCGGAAATTCGACAACAATAGATATACATGTTTTCAAGTTACATAACCCTAACCTTTTTCCAGTCAATATTTATTTACGTCTATGGGACTTATACTATTTATTGTACTAAGGGATCCACTTTACCTTGTGCATAAAATATTTTGCTTGGACAAACAACATTATATTTGATATACATTTTACAAAAAAAATAAAAAAATAATAAATTCTGCGACTTTTTTTCATGCTCAGTTGAGAGAATATTGAGAGTCTCGAAAGGATTGTGTCTTGGGGCGGATATGGATATTTAAATAAAAAAAAAGTCTACTAAATAAACGATCTTTGAAGAAAAAGGAAATATTGCGTCTTTCAAAAATTAAATTAAACGAAAGACGAAATTTGGCGATTCTCTTTTTCTTTAAAATTCTAAAGTTTTGGTGAGCTTTAAGTTCGGGCTATAGCTGCAGCCAGATCTCACTTCTTGCCGCTGGACCTGTCTGTAGTTCTACTTGCCGTGTCAACAAAATTGTTTTGGAACATCGCGGCGAAGATTGTTCGTCATGAACTTTCAAATCAACAGCCCCCCCCCCCGGTCTCCTGAAAATTGTCTCTTGTAATGGCTGCCTTTCTCTTCCCGCCGATTTTTTTTCTTTTATATTTCATTAGGCGATGCCCGCAAGTGGAGTTAACTCTATACAACTAGATTGTCCTGACCAGACGCTAAAGAAGGACGTGCTTTTCTCCCCTTTTCTACTCGATTCTCTTCCCTTGGCTTTTTTCCATCCCTATTCTATGCCGCTGTGTGTGCGTCAGTCTCTCGCTCCCGCTCGGTTGTGATGCAGACGACGCCTCAATCTCATTTTTACTCGCGGTAATCCAAGAGTATTTTTGTTTGGTTCCTCAGTGTAGATCTCAAAGCGTTCTTGTGTAGCAGAAGTGAAATAGTGGGAACTTACAATCTATCTAGGATTCGATTACCGACCTTTTAGCAGCCGATGAATTTTTTTATACTGTAAGTAGATCTATAGTATTTCATCTAGGTCTAGTAGATGATTTTTTTTGACTGCGTTATAAAATATTTTTTTTATTAAAATTTTTTAAATTGTCGTCTTTATGCAATAGAAGCACCTCCTTCCTATAGCCAGTTCTATACGATATTTTTAAAATGATTAATTCAGGGCCGGATTTACCTATGGACAATAAAAGTTTAGATTAGGGCCACCAAGAAATAGTTAGCACCGATATATAATTTCTGGGCTGAAAAAGGTGCCCCAAAACGGCCTCATATCTCAAATAGGGCCTTTTCAAGTCTAAGTCCGGCACCGATCTGACCTGTTCATGTTTTTTTACTAATCATTTTTTTAATACTTTGAAAGATGGTCGAAATATTACGATTGGATGGTCGGGTCGCCATGCCATATTGTTGTTTTAAACAGGCAGAGATAGATGTACATTCGGGCCATAGACATGTCCAGTATCACCGCAACTATTCGAAAGGTCAAAAGGAACCGTTTCTCTGAGACTTCATTAGGCAGAAGTTTCGGAGGGCTCGCGGGTGGTAGTCTGTGCATCATTTGTCCAACAAAAAAAAGAGTGAAGTAGAAATATATAACTGTATAATATCTACTTCAGTGCCGAAATTTAGTTAGTGGAGGCCCTGTGAATCATTTCTGTGGAGGTTTCAAAATAAGTAAAAGTTAAAAAAAAAAGTAAGAAAAGTTCCCCCTTTCAGACCTTGCGATCGACAGGGGCGGATGATGTAAAGTTCAGCTGTTCTTTTTTTTTTTTTTAGCCGACGGTTATAAATGCAATGAATAATGTTTATAAATCTAAATGCATGTAAAAATTTCGATGAAAGAAATGTAGTTCTTAGTTCCATAATTTTCTTTTATTTAATATGCAGATTTGGTTAAAATGCTGCAATCACAAAATACTTCAATTTTGAGGCTTCATTTAAACCTGTGGGTGGCCGCATAGTCTTACATTATAGTTAATTCAGCCTTAGACGATGTCGTCTTGTTAAGTCCATCACACAATTATAATGCGTTTTAACAGCCGTCAAGAAGATCGTATGTTCAAACCTTGTCCGCAGCCATCTGCTGCCGTCCTGCAGTTGTTGTTTTTTTTAACTAGGCCTAATGTAACAAAAATGAAACCTACGAAACGTAATATCATCTCACCTGCGCCTGTGGTCCTTTCTGGGCATAAGCCACCAACCAGCTTCCTCCAAGCGTCTCGGTCTGGGCGAGTCTCTCCAACTGTCTCCACGTCTTGCCCATCTGCTAGGCACCTGCTTCTAAATCGAGGCGCCATGTATTCCTGGACCGTTCCCTCTTCTTCTTTCCTTGGGGGGTTCCAGGTTAGGGCTTGCCTTGTTATGTTGGATGCAGGCTTGAGAAGGGTGTGACCTATCCAACTCCAGCGTCTGTGAAGGGTATCTATTTCAATGGGCTACTGCTTTGTTCGTTGCCATCATAAGATCATTAGAATCTTTTTTTTTTCATGGTGGTGATGGTAGTTTTTCAGTTCTCTACTTCATAAAGTAGTATTGGCTTAACAGCTTGTAAAAAAAATAAAAAAATAAACAGTTTTTTAACTGGACCCAATGTAACAAAATTGAAACATACCAAAAAGTAAGCCAAAAATAATCTTGTTTTTTTTCCCGAAAGTCAAAGTTTTATAGTTTCTTGCATTTGTTTCTACAAACAAACACCTTTCTTTAAAATGCACTATGTAAATGAGCTTTTGCTTTTCATCCGTGAACTTTGACCCGAAAAATGGCCAGGAGAAAAACATGCCAAAAAAATGTGAAAGTTTGATTTGATTGATTCGTTTGCCAATGGTGATGACTGAACTAACCCTTAGTTCTTTCAGTGTAAGTCTTAAAGCTTTTTTAGAAGCAGACGTGACTCTGTGGGAACCTACATTTGATCGAAGATTCGATATCAGATCTTTTAGCAGCTGATAAGTTTGTTGTACTGTAACTAGATCTATAGTCGAGACATAATAAGTTGTTGCTTTGGACACAATTTTTTACAAATAATTTCTTCTAGATCAGCGGTTCTCAACCTTTTAAGCTCGGCGACCCCTTTTACTATCCCCCACTCTGCCGCGACCCCCCATAACATACACAGCAATAGAAGAATACACAAAATACAATCCATATATTCGATGGTCTTAGGCGACCCCTGACAAATCGTCAATCGACCCCTCAAAGGGTCGCGACCCAGAGGTTGAGAACCCCTGTTCTAGATCATAAGGTGAAATGTCCAAATATTTTGCTTAAATTATTTTTACCAACTTATATGTTAGTTTTGGACTATGGTTGACATTGTTTGTTCTGGTATTCACTAAAAGTAAAATAATAGATTCAAGTACAATGTGAGGTATGGTTCAGGGATCCTCAGTCGCAGAAAGATGAAGGATAAACAAGACATTTTTTTTCTCTCTTTCCATTGACCAACACAGGGACTCACCGTCTATACTTTAGTGAACTCAGAGGTTCTCGATACTCCTCGGTCCATAAGCCAAACGTTTAACCACTCGACCAAAATCTATCTACGCATTGCCATCACTTCATCATTGTAACCACATTTCAACGACACAAATAAAGATTAATATTAAAAGTAAGAGGATATCTCTGTTAGAAAGCTTCTATTAACTCTCCCCGTTCTGTCTGGTAAATAATCTGTGCACCCTTTATTCTCTTACTTTCAATTCTTGGATCAAGTTGAACGTTTGCACAATTATTCATTGTGCCTAATAAATATTTAAATCAATAAAAAATTAACCAGTTAATAAATTAATTATTAAATGGTAATAAATTAATCTTGATTGACATAGAAAAAGGGAAGTAAATCTTACAATATTGAGAGATATGTCTGAAAACTGGGAAGTTCTTTTCTTTTTATAAGATTTATTTTAAAGAAAAGTTGTTTTTTTTAAACTTTGCTTGCTTTACAAATATGTCTCCAAATAAAAATAATAATAGTGCATGCATTTTAATAATTATAATAAGGCCTGTCTTCGAGTCCGAAGATTAGTGAGGAATACAGTATTTCCCGTGGCTGCGCAGCCCCAGCTGTGACCTACATATTTCGATACTTCCAGGGCAAGCATAACCATTGTCCGCAGGTGGTCGATTTAGATTTTATTTTCGCCGTCTGCGTCTGTCCTCGGCAGCGGATTTTCTTTTGGTCTCAAATGTGTATCCCGCGGCCTTCGTAAGTGACCTCCAGCTGTCTCGTTCTGAGGCCGCATGTAACCAGTTGCTTCTTTGTCTCTTCTTTGTCAGCTAAGGCAAGTTGGCGCATATTAAGTAATCGTATCTAAGCTTGTGTGCATAATACTCAGTTCGTTGAGGAATTTTCTTTTTGGAAATTCTGACAAATGTGTGGAGGACAGTTAACACACACACACCAATAATTTGATGTAATATCCCATGACATATTCATAGTATTTTTGACAAATTGAGACTAAAATACAAGTGTATTAATATTAACTTGCCTTAGCTGAAATAGAAAAGAGCACCTGGTTACATGCGGCTTCAATTAAAACATAATAATTCATTTGTATTCAAAAGTGAATTAATGCTTTCATTTGTTCCAATAGTTGTCATTGACCTCAGCGCGTAGTTAATACGAAATACTAAAAGGAAATGAGTTCAAATCCAATTTATTTATTTAGCTCAAAGTCTTTCTTTCTCTTTCTCACTCTAACTTACGATCTAAAGGGCAGATGATATTAAGGTCATATGTTTCTTTGGCCAACGGTTAAAAAGCAGAAGGGTGTTATGTGGCCAGCACACCCCCCCCCCTACATATATATGTATATATAAATATTTAACAATTTACAAAATATATATAGAACATGATACATTTTACTACATACACTTGTATTTAAGTCTCAATTTGACTAAAACATGTCAAAAAATACTATGAATATGTCATGGGATATTACATAAAATTATTGGCGTGTGTGGGTGGGGGGGGGGTGAAACTCTCAGATTCTGCCCATTACCCTTCTATTTTATATTTATTAATTGTCTGCCTAAGTTTTAGATTAGAGAAAGGGGGGGGGGGCGACAGAATAGAAGAATATACGTATGGTGGGATAGAGTTTATTTTCTTTAGTCAACTAATTATTTAGAAGACATTGTGTAATCTCTCCACGAGTAAAAAAAAAACAACAAACAACAACCCAGCCCTCCTCCAGGATCCGCCAAGCGGACACAAGATATTCGTATTAAGAGCTGGTGCTAAAAATCGATCTCCAATAAAGGTCTGCCTTCGACGTAGGAGATCGTGAGAATTCGTCCATGAAGCTGAATGAGATCAAATCAGACTCAGCTCCACGCAGGTAGCACATTATTATTTCCCCTTACACTAAAACACGTAATCCTGTACCTGTAAGTAAACATCGGCATTTACCTTCCTCCCAACATCCAATCAATCATTTGGTCAATCGATTAGGCCCGTTATAACCTTATTGCTTTTGTTGTTCGCTATTCATTGGAAAATTTTGCAAGTTTGGAATCTCTCCCTTCACACTTCTCAAACTGTTCTTCCAATATAAATTCACGAGCCAACCCGCGGCGTAGCACACGCCGCTATTAAGTGACGGGGAACACTTCCTGTAACACACAGTTGTCCAAATGGGGTGGGTGGTTGGGCGACAGATAGCGTGGAAATTATGAAAATTTAGTTCTGCATTACATACTAGACTTGGTAGAGATAGTCTTAAGAAAGCGCCTTCAGAGGGGGCGCTAATTTTTTTTATTCCTTTCTAACAAAAAAACGCCCACGAGTAAAGAAAAAATAGACGCTGAGAATTTTAGTCTTGAAAAACGAATCTTTACACATTATATCTACTGTCTTTCTGTTAGAGCTAATAGTGACATGTTAAAAAATAGTTTCACAAAAAAGGTAACACTGTAAAATATATCTACAGTGGTAGCATTAGGGTTAGATCAGCACATTTTAAATTTATGCAATAACAAAATTTTGCATTTCTGTAAACATGAAGTGACTGAATATGCTAAGAGACAGACGACGTATAAGGATTAATAAAAACAACTATAATTATACAATATCTCTGCTTTGCACACCTTCTTTCCGTAGTACGAAGATTCACACTATTGTGCGCACTGTTTTAGTTTCTAGATAGGATAAAAATGCTATTTTTTTGCGGCCCTCGAAAGGGGAAAAGACGCTATTAGTTTTGTGTGTCCTGTCCGTCCGTCTATCCGTCCGTCCCGTTTAGATCTCGTAAACTAGAAAAGATAGTGAAAATCCGACATCACAATATTTTAGACCATTCAAAGTTCTGATGCAACGGCTACTTTTTTCCTTTTCTAAAAGCGAAAAATCAAATTTTTTAAATCACTTATGCAAGCAGTTTTTTCATAAAAATACACCACTTTCACAACTATTTTACTAACTATACAACACTGGAGGATCTCTATTAGCGGAGACACAAACGTACTACTTTTTAAACACATTTATGCAAGCGATTGTAGATTTTTCGTCAACAATTTTTTTTTATATTTATATTGTTAAGTTATATAATTTCTGTTATACTAAGTACTATATTTACACATACAAAAATGTATATTATTTTTTTAAAGAGAAAAAATCTATATAGTGTTATGAAAAATGTATTCTGTATCGATTATCGTTCTTATGTTTACATTTGCTTGTAACTCGTCCGTGAGAATGTGTTCACGAAATGTGTGTTGTGTTGTCATTCAGTGTATTAAAGCCATACTATACAGACATGGTTTTTGACTCATCTTTATGTTCATAACAATTTAATACACTGAATCCAAAACTGTGAAGTAAGAATTTCGAAATGGATAGGATATTTCGGCCAGAGAAGTTTGACATCGAGCCCACAGCACCTCAAGCAGCAGAGCATTGGCAGCACTGGTATGAAACTTGTAAAAATTTTATATCAGCAGTATCAGTAGATAATCTTGATACTAAGAAACTACTGATAAACTATATCTCTCCTGCTGTATATCAAATGATACTTGATAAAGAGACATTTGATGAAGCGATCCAGACTCTAAATGGCATCTACATTCAACCAAAGGTGTTTGCTAGGCACAGGTTAGCTACTTGCAAACAAGAGCAAAGTCAAACTATAGACGCCTACATGCAGAAATTAAGAATTCTATCCAAAGATTGCAACTTCAGGGCGGTGACTGCTGAACAACACAGAGAAGAGGCTATTAGAGATTCGTTTATCAATGGACTATTGTCCAACAGCATTCGAAAACGTCTACTTTAAAAGACTGTTTTGAGTTTAAAGGACGCCTTCGAGGACGCTCGCTTACTAGAAGATGCTTATCAGCACTCATTACTGTATGAATCATCACAGCCGGAAACGAATTGCGCGGCAACTACTCCCACCAATTCTTCGGCCTCACCCTTGCAAATGTAACGATTCCTCGAAATGCATTAGCTAGCAAGTGCTACTTTTGCGGCAGGGTTAAACATTCCCGCTTTCAATGCCCTGCAATGGAAGCCACATGCAACCAGTGCTCTAAAAAGGGCCATTTTCAGAAAGTTTGCAAATCTAGGGCTTCAACAGTTTCGCTATCGCTACTGTACAGCCTATGAATTTAAACAAGTCTACAATACCTATTTGCATCAACAATGGGCTATTGAAGGCCCTAGTAGACACTGGGAGCTGTGAAAGTTATATTTCGACGCACATCGCTAAGAAGCACAAATGGCAGACATGTTCCTCAGGCAACAGAATCTTTATGGCTTCCACCCATCTATCTCGGATCACTCAAGGACATATCTACGCTAACATACGTCTCAAAAATAAACGATACGAGGGAGTTAGACTTTCTCTACTAGACAATTTATGCTCTGACGTAATTCTTGGACTTGACTTATAAGTTTGCACCAAAACTTGTTTATTCCTTTTGATGGTCAGAAACAATCGTTGTACCTCAATACTCTCCAGCCAGCGAAGGTAGAAGCTCCTAGCCTATTTAGTAATCTGTCACCAAACTGTACCTCAGTGGCTACAAGGTCTCGCAGATACTCAATTCCAGATAGAAAGTTTATAGAGAAGGAAATTCAACAACTAATAAAGGATGAAATTATTGAACCATCTAAATCTCCTTGGCGTACACAAGTCCTAGTCATAACAAATGACAGACATAAGAAAAGAATGGTTATAGACTACAGCCAAAACATAAACCGGTTCACTCTACTAGATGCCTACCCTATGGCCAGAATTGATGAACTAACAGAAAAGATTTCCCAGTACTCTGTATATAGCACTTTAGACCTGAAAAGTGCATACCATCAGATTTTTTATGAAAGAAGAGGAAAGGCCGTTCACAGCCTTCGACGCATGTGGGAAACTGTATCAATTCCATCGGATTCCGTTTGGCGTTACGAATGGAGTCGCCTGTTTTCAGAGTACGATTGACAAAATCATCGAAGACGAACGACTCACTGACACTTTTGCTAATGTGGACAATGTGACCATCTGCGGTATGGACTCTGAATCACACGACCGAAACCTACAGCGACTTCTTGATAGTGCTCAAAAGTATGGAATCACTTTTAATGAAACAAAAAGTGAAATCTGAATCACACGACCGAAACCTACAGCGACTTCTTGATAGTGCTCAAAAGTATGGAATCACTTTTAATGAAACAAAAAGTGAAATTAGCACTGCTAAAGTGAGACTGTTAGAATACGAGATTTCCAGAGGACAACTTAAGCCGGATCCTGAGAGATTTCGCGCTCTAAGGGAATTACCCGTACCAGTGAACATGCGTGAACAGAAACGAGTAGTGGGTCTTCTGGCTTACTACTCACAGTGAATACCTAACTTTTCAACAAAAATTAGCCTGTTAACAAGAAATCAACAATTTCCTGTCTCCGAAGAAGTCAAAAGAACATTTGAAAGTTTGAAAAATAAGCTTGAGAAAGCCGCCGTATATACTATTGATCCGAATCGCCCTTTAACCGTTGAGACGGATGCTTCTGATATAGCCATTGCGGCTACCCTCAACCAAGATGGCCGGCCCGTTGCTTTCTTCTCTTATTAACAAAAAGTGAAAGAAAACATTCTTCAGTTGAGAAAGAAGCATATGCCATTGTTGAGTCGTTGAGGAAATGGAAACATTTCTTAGTTGGTAAAGTGTTCACACTTTTTACGGATCAGCGATCTGTCTCTTTCATGTACAACAGGTCAAACAAAGGGAAAATTAAAAATGAAAAATCCAGAGGTGGAAACTAGAACTCTCGTGTTTTCACTATGACGTCATCTATCGCCCTGGCAAGCAGAACACTGTAGCTGATACATTTACCAGAAACTACCTATCTGCTACCACTCGCAATGACCTTAAATTGCTGCATACTAGTCTTTGCCACCCGGGCGTTACTCGACTATTGCACTACGTAAGGACTAAAAATCTTCCATTTTCCTGTGATGACGTCATAACTGTGATAGAACAATGTCAAACTTGTGCAGAACTAAAGCCCCGTTTTTTTCGACAGCCGACTGGAGAACTGATTAAAGCAACTCAACCTTTTGAGAGAATTAGTAAGGATTTCAAGGGACCTCTCCCTACTGTTTCAAGAAATAGATATCTACTTACCATTATAGATGAATTCTCTAGATTCCCATTTCCATGTCCCGATATGTCTTCCTCTACGGTCGTTAGATGTCTCAAGGAACTATTTGCCCTATTTGGATTTCCAGCGTACGTCCACACTGGCAGGGGAACTTCGTTTATGTCTACAGAGGTGCAGCATTTCCTCCACGAGAGAGGAATTGCAACCAGTAGAACGACCCCTTACAGCCCGAGAGGGAATGGACAAATAGAGAAACTGAACGGGACTTTATGGAAAGCCATCACCTTGGCTCTACATTCTAAGGAATTGGACATAGCCAAATGAAAACTAGTAGTAAATGATGCTCTGCAATCCATCCGGTCATTACTATGCACTGCAACT
Source organism: Biomphalaria sudanica (assembly GCA_036873155.1). Lineage (NCBI taxonomy): Eukaryota > Metazoa > Mollusca > Gastropoda > Planorbidae > Biomphalaria > Biomphalaria sudanica. Next base: position 17,032 of record JAZGLO010000718.1, on the reverse strand, counting down.
AACAGGACCATATGAACGACTTCTTGGGTTCAACCGAAGAAGTGGTTCCGGGACATCCTTGCCAACATGGTTGACCAGTCCTGGTCCTGTCCTGCTGAAGAAGAACGTTAGATCATCTGAATACGATCCCATAACAGAGGAAGTTGATTTTGGTAACATGCAACCCTCAGTACGCTGTTATCCGAACACCAAACGGCCGAGAGGAAACTGTCTCATTACGAATGTTAGCCCCTAGGGAGTAATAACAGTTTATAGAAAAAGAGAATCAGAGTAGAACAGAGCTTGATATTGGCTGCCCCGTCCAAAGCTCACTTCCCAGGAATAAACCGACTGATTCTATCATGCCTGAAGAAACCACCAGCATCACCGAAGACATAGCCAGACCGTCCGAAACTCAAGCAGATGAAACCACACATGCATACAATCTTAGAGTAAGGAGAACTAGGCCCAACTACAAAGTGTAAAAGCTCATCAGCTTACCAGAACTATTATTCTTTCATTCGGCTTTGTTGACTTTAATGTGATATTTGATCTATCATGATATATTTTAATAAGCTATTTGATTTACCATCTTACATAATTTCATGCTATTCTACATTGTTTGTGTACTTGAATCTCTAATATTATTATTCTATTACTTTATTCTTTTACTGTTTATAATACTAGTTAGCATAATTTGAACCGGGGGTGAATGTTATGAAAATTGTATTCTGTATCGGTTATTGTTCTTATGTTTACATGTGCTTGTAACTCATCCGTGAGAATGTGTTCACGAAATGTGTGTTGTGTTGTCATTCAGTGTATTAAAGCCATACTATACAGACATGGTATTTGACTCTCTCATCTTTATGTTCATAACATATAGTATGCATATAAGTCAGACATAATTTAAAACAACAATTACTAAGTAGGTTTTCATATTATCGATTGAACTGCAATGCACCGCAGGCTAGCACAGACCACACTGAGAACTAAAGTATTTGTTTTTTACGGAAATGTTTTTTGCTTTTTTTACGGAAATGTTTTATTCTTGAGGAATAAGAGATTGGCCCTTTACAAAACAATTAGAGCAATTAGATATTCATTATAAGACATCAGTTAGGCCAGGTTCACATCTAACTTCACATTCACTTTCAACTATCCTTTGGTCTGCTGGACCGCTGGGGCACCACCTGAGATCTGTTAACCTTTTTTTTTCTCCATTATTTTCTGTCATTTGTCTTTGATAGAATTTCATTCTGATGATACTGAAACCTGCCTTTTTACCTGCATGGGTGGACCACTTCAGGGGCCGATTTTGAGTTTGTGTTTCCACACAAACTGTCTTTGTAAACTTGGTTTTGTTTTGGTGTGAACGAAGTTCAGGGCCGGCCTTAGGCCACTGCAACCTATGCGATCGCAGTGAGCCCCGCACTTTTATAAGCCCCGCGCTAATTCTAGCTGTAAAGTTTTAACTTAAACCAGTATAACTTATATATATAATAACAGGGTTTTCCGGCCTCCTGATTTTCTAGGGCCTTCTGGAAATCACCTGAAATCGCAAAATATACACGAAAAATTCCTGGAAATCTCCTGAAATTATTAAAATCTCCTGAAAAATAGACAAATTTGTCATTTTTGGGTGCCAATCGTATGCGCTATAAAAAAAAACGGCATTGTCAACTTTCATTTAATAAAAATTTATCGTTAAGACGATTTTTTTTTTAACACAAAATCTAAATTTGGAAATTATCCTTATCCCTACCCAGACTGGGTGGGTCCCGCGCAATCCGTTTCGCATAGAGCTCACAATTGTTAGGGCCGGCCCTGACGAAGTTCCGTTCAAGTATGAAATCTGAAGAAGTCTTCAAGGCGGACCTTTGTGTGATTCTCTCTAGTCATCATCTCCCATTCATTGTGTAATGAAATATCTTCATATAATTCTCTTGAGCTAAATTGCTTGCTTTATATCTTTACGCGTCTTAGGATACACATAAGAAGTTAGTTGGTACGCGACATTCTTGCGCAGTCGTTTCGGATGATCGTTTTGGCGCAGCCGTTAGGGTGCCATAGGTTCTGAGGACATGATATGAAAGACAAATCTTTTTATAATAAACATTGTTTTTTTCACTGCAAAATAATATGGTATATTTAGCATACATTCTCCCCCCCCCCACCCCACGATGCAAAAATTTTAAAGAAATTTTGAATATTTCATAAAAGCCTCATTACAAACTATGGATGGCTGCATGGTTGTGTGGTATAAGCTTGGAACATGTCGTCTCGACGGTCTAGAGTTCAAACTCTGCAGGCCGAAATCCCCCCGCTACGTACACATTTTAATGTTAGTAATATAAAAATAATTATTTTGGGTTTGTCCTCTTAGATAATAGTACACAATACTTCTTCCAAGCCTGTTCTGGGATCAAGTTGAAACTTTACTATGTATTATTTATTGTACTTAACAAAACATGAATAAGTTAAAAATGTACCCCATTTGTCACCTAATTATTTGGTAATTAATTTTTTCTTTTGAAATGGGAAATAATTTCTACATCGTTGAAAAGTATAAGTGTAAATGTGAAGTTCTTCCTCTTAAAAGGCTTTATTGTTGTTGTTGTTGTTTTTAAATTATTTTTTTACATTTCGAACCTGTGTTTTTTTCTCTACTCCTTTTTTTTCGTTTTTCATGTATTTGAGCCCAGCCGCCTGGTCGTGTGGACTCCGTTCTTGACTATTGTCCAGTTTGTACCAAGTTCGAATCCGCTTTCATTCCGAACCGTCTTGCATTAGGCTTGTGCAACGAGGTCATAAACTTCCTTTCTGAAGGAACACTCGGAACATATAAAACAAAATAAGATTTCATTTTCCTAGTGCTAGACTCCTTTAAAGGTTAAATCTCAAATTTCAACTCAAAGAAACAATCTTTACAAACTTTACAGTTAGAAACACAGAAACGAAAGGAGAGAGAGAGAGGAGAGAGAGAGAGAGGAGAGAGAGAGAGAGAGGAGAGAGAGAGAGAGAGAGAGAGAGAGAGAGAGAGAGGAGAGAGAGAGAGAGAGAGGAGAGAGAGAGAGAGAGAGAGAGGAGAGAGAGAGAGAGAGAGAGAGGAGAGAGAGAGAGAGGAGAGAGAGAGAGAGAGAGGAGAGAGAGGAGAGAGAGAGAGAGGAGAGAGAGAGAGAGAGAGAGGAGAGAGAGAGAGAGAGAGAGAGAGAGAGAGAGAGAGAGAGAGAGAGAGAGAGAGAGAGAGAGGAGAGAGAGAGAGAGAGAGGAGAGAGAGATGAGAGAGAGAGAGAGAGGAGAGAGAGAGAGAGAGAGAGGAGAGAGAGGAGAGAGAGAGAGAGAGAGGAGAGAGAGAGAGAGAGAGAGAGGAGAGAGAGAGAGAGGAGAGAGAGAGGAGAGAGAGAGAGAGGAGAGAGAGAGAGAGAGAGAGAGAGAGAGAGAGAGAGAGAGAGAGAGAGGAGAGAGAGAGTCATCCAAATATTTCAAAAAAGAAAAGAGAAAACCAGACGAAAGAACGCGCGAGGATGAAATAATAGCGCCAAGGAAGGGAACACAATTGTTCATGTGTCTAAGAATTTGTAAAAAAGTCTTATTTAAATTCGGAGTAGTCGAATGGGCATTCAGAGGAACTTATGGAGTGGAACTTCACAGAGTCAAATAGACATTCAAACAGACTAATGTACATTTAGAGAAAACAGAGCATTAGAAAAAACAAGGTAAGTAAGTGACTAATGAAATTGTTCCTCTATTTCTGGTTAGAAACTGTTTGAGGAAAGAGAGAGAGAGACGACAAAGAGAGAGAGGGAGAGAGAGAGGAGAGGGAGAGATAGGGGAGAGAGATATGGAGAGATAGAGGGTGGTAGAGAGGGAGGAAGAGAGGGGGACAGAGAGAGAGGGAGAGAGAGAGGGAGAGAGAGATGGAGAAAGAGACGACAGAAAAAGAATACATTCTAAATATGAAAGAGAGAAAGAGAGAAGTATGTCATGGAAATAATTGGGAAATGAAAGAGAGAAAGAGAAAGACTAAAAGTGAAAGATTTGAAGCTAAGATTGAAACACATAGACACAGTCAAGGTGACAGTCGCGTAGACTGAAAAGCGGATGTCCTGACCACGAGAGGTCGTTGCGTCCATCTATTTCTAGCCATGCCGCTGGATTGGTCAACCAAATTTGATTTCATTTCTTGATTGCTCAAAACCTTTCATCAGTGGGTCTAAATTACATTAGCAACTCGCCAAGTGGCCGAAATTGTCACAGGCCAAGCTAACAGAAGTTGGTTATCCTCCATCAACATGTTCTCTTTACCCGGAGAATACGTACTAGTGTCAGTTTTATTGTTACAAAGCTTATATCAACTCTGTCTGTCTGTCTGGTAAAAAGTTTTTACATGTTTTTTATCTTGTTTCCAATTTTTGGATTAAGTTAAAACTTTGCACAATTATTAATTGAACCTGACCACACATGAATCAATATTTTTTTAAAACAAATTAGTTAATTAATTGTTGGTGATTAATTATTTTATTTGATATGGAAATAAGGGGAATAAATGCTACTTAAAGAAAGATATATATTTATATTATCACCTTATTACGTTGAAATTTTGCATAATTATTCATTGTCGATAATAATACAAGAATCAATTAAAAAATAGCCCATTAATTAATCATTTAGTACTAACCAATTAATTTTGTTTTATATAGCAGTAAGGGAGCTAAACCCTGCAATTTTAAGATGAATGGCAGTAATTAGCGGTTTTTTCCCTTAAATAAGCTTTGTTTTTTGTTTTTTTTTTGTTTGAATTAATAGATTCATTTTCAACTCATTCAGAAATTGAACTTGACATTAAATTAATAAAATGTAAAGAATGTTTCTAAATAATGCAGTCAAAAGTGAACGTAAAAGTCACAACAAATAAAACCCTAGTCCTCCGGTTTAAAACCCAAGCCCGTTGCCACTCAGCCACTATCTACCTTAGTCAAATCAGATCTACTCTTTACCTGTCAAAGTGTGTGGCTTGTCGTCTGCGGGGAATCCTGCTTTCCAGAATTTTTGTATTTTACAAGCAATAAGCAAAACTTTTCCCTATTACGGCCATGTTACAGTGTAGACGTATGCAGATTGCAGCAAAAGGGGCTGAGACAACGAGCAGGGCAGGGATTATGGGGAAATAAATCGTACATGTATCTTCGTTGTGTAATGTTGGTCTGACATCATGTTTCTTCCCCCCTGCCCTTCGATCAGCGATCATCTTTCTGGTGTGATAATAATCATGTCTCAAAAACACAACAGACTAATGTTAGATTTATGGGATAGTACTAGGATAAGTTATGTAAATTTTACCCCAGACAATCCCAAGCACGATATGTTTATGTGTATGTGTATTCATCTATCTATCTATCTATCTATCTATCTATCTATCTATCTATCTATCTATCTATCTATCTATCTATCTATCTATCTATCTATCTATCTATCTATTTAATCTATCTATCTATCTATCTATCTAAGATGAAGATGTTTTAGTTACATAATAAGGATGATCAAATAATTAGACAAGCACCTTGGGTTAGTCCATCTCGAGCGTCCTACAACTCCATTGCTTCTGGTCTTCCATACCTGGCTGGAACTCCTCTCTGAACAAAACCCACATTCCTATTACTGTCTGCTGTGTATGGTGCGTAAAATGGTGCTCACCTTCAGTACCAACTGGATGGCGGTGCGCATGGCGTGTATGTGGGCATATATGTGTCTAGAACATTAGCTGACACTTTACAAAATTAATATATAATTTATTTACGGTATACTACTAGTAGTGTGAATTTTACTAAATCTATGTGTTGGGAACATTCGCAAGGAAGACTCAAGATTCTTATTATATGTTATTGCAACCGGAACAATAAATAATAATAGAAACTGTTTTTATGTGTGGATATTCTCCCCTTAAGTGGTTCTTACATTTGTTGTCGTTCATTTCTGCCCCATTGTTGGTCTTGACCATAGACTATATATTACATGGACTGCCATCTCTGCGCACTAAGCCTATATTTTTCAATAAATAAGTCCGGTTCACAGAGGCGTCCTTGGTTGCATGACAAATTGACTTCCGGTAGATTTTCTTAATATATAAAGAAACCATTCCCGAAGATTTTTACCGCCACTTTTACAGCAAATCATGAATGGAAACTTAATTGTCATAGAAGATGTTACAGAGTTAAATGTGCACAAACCATTTTGTGACTTAAATCTATAACTGTAAAGCTTTATAACTGATTTTCTTAGCCAATATAGACTAATTAGCCAAGCCTGTATTTCGTGTATTTTCTTGTTTACGACATTGATTGAATTGTAATGCCAGTTTGGATTATTTTCTTTGTAAATCACATTTGACAATTTACACATATCTCGTACGGTGAATGAACATATGGCAAAAGAAGTCTTTTTTTGTGAGCTAAAAGGTGGTCGACGTAACAAAGATGACCCATGGAGATTCTCTAAAGACCAGCTTAGGCGCCAACTTGCCTTAGCTGACATAGAAGACAGCATCTTGGTTACATGCGGCTTTTGAATGATAAAATAGAAAAAAAAAGATCAATCACACATTTCAGTATATTCTGTGATGTTTTATGGCAACCTATTATAACACAGTGCAGGACAGGCCACTGTCTTGTTGGCTCATATTTATGGCCAAATTTCGATTCACGGTGCCCCCATATTCTGTTTGACTGCCCAGACTGGCTGATCTCCGTCTCATGTGAAGCTGACAGTAGTTTCTATAGCTTATCTGGAAAACAATTTTCACTAGTACAAATCACTTCTGCTTAGTGTGAGCATATTGCTAAATGAAGTTCATATTTCTATTACTTTCTACTCAAGTTACCCAAGAGAAATTTTATTTAAAACAAAAAATTTTTATAATCCATGTTTTTTTACATTTTTTTTTACTAAAGGAATATACTATTTCCGAAAACCTGATTTGATTGTCACTCCATTTTTTTTATGAAGCCTGTTACAATTACAGTTACAATGAAGGGATGAAATTTCGGATAATATTCTGTTTGTTTTGTGAAATGAGAATATATCAGAAATGGTCATCTTCAGTATTTAATGTTTCATTTAAAAAAAGATAATTATATTAATAGATATTTGATGTACAAACAAATGAAAACCATACAAACATTTTTTTGAAGTATAGATGATTAAACTTGTAAGTGTCTGAACAATACTACATTGACATTAACTTATTATTTTAGACTTTTTACAGGAATGTATCTTAAGCTTGACTGAAAGAGAAAGTTGCTATAATTTAAATAATAACATTTAATAGTCTGAACATGTAACTTAAAATTGAATAATGCATTTATTGACAAGTGAATATTGAAGTAATGATGTGCTTTCTATTTTATTAAGCCAATAAGCTTTAAGTCTCTTTTTATTAAGCCAATAAGCTTTAAGTCTCATGTTAGTTAAAGCATACAGTATTGTTTTTAAAATCTTTTTACTGTGCTAGTTAACTTGATTCAAGTTACATTTACAGTAAAAAAACAACAACAACAAAATGTTTAATAATTGAGTATCCAATTTTTCAAAGTTGGACAACTATTTATTAAATGTATATTATACAATGAACAAAATATGTTTAAAATTTTTTTCAAATAACTATGCCAAAATATTAATATTACTAAGAACAATATTATCTTCAATTTCTTAATATTATAAACACAATATTTCCTGAAGATATTTTTGAAATTATAGAAATAATGCTTAAGTCTTCAGAAATGGTAGTTTTCAAAATAATCAAATCAAGGACAACATAATATTCATGAACTTCCAGCTATCAGCAAGGTACTGGTAAGTATTATGGAGCACATTCTCCTTCAACTCAGAGGATCACAGACATTGGACAAATTCTAGGACTGTTGATGGAATAGAAACAACATACATTAAATTCATAACAAGTCACCAATTCAATCTTAGTTTCATATAATACCAAACTTCCATATGCTCAAGTCCTTTACAGATAAAATCAATTCTGAAAACATCTAACAAAACAGCTCTTTAAAAAGAATATTAGAAGTTATACATAAAAAATGCTATGGAAACATATTATGAAACAAAAATAGATGCAAAGGTATTACAAAAAAAAAAAGGAAAGGTATAATAATAACAATATTTAATCTTTGCCATTGTATTCAGTAATATTATGAACACTTTCATGAATCATTAAATGCACTTGAAAGTGAACGGAACAGATTTAAAAATAATAACAGGAAATGTTCTGCACAAGCATGCTGAGGTAACCCAGAGTCATTGACTATTGTACTGAGTGTTTGAAACAATTTTTGTACTGCATACATTAAAATATGAACATATCTTTGCAAATTGAAAGGGATAATTTGAAGACTGCTTTTATTCTTTTGGCACTAAGATTAAAGTATTAAATTTTAAGCTGCCTTACTTACTGGAAGGAGGTGCTGTGGCTTAGCAGTAAAGCACTTGGCTACCGAACCAGGGTTCGAATCCTGGGGATTTTTTTATTTGAGTCTGAGTCAACCCAGCTCTAATGGGTAGCTGACATTAGAAGGGGAAAGTAAAGGCGGTTGGTCATTGTGGAGGCCACATGACACCCTGGTTAACCATAGGCCACAAAAACAGATGATCTTTACATCATCTGCCCTATAGACCACAAGGTCTGAAAGGGAAACTTGATTTTTTTTTTTACTTACTGGAAGTTTCATAGGAAGAGTTTCTGACATAGCAAGTGAGTTTTGTGGCATCCATCCTATTGATAAACTCTTATGGATAAGGAAGAATAATTTCTTCTTGAAATATACATCTGTGGAAAAGAAAAGATCAATTGCTTTTAATGTGAGCAATAATACAATTCTTATTTTATTTTTAAAATCTCAAAAAATTTATAGTGTCTTCGTTCAAAGAATTATGTAAACACTCATCTGACATCCTTTTCCACCAAGATAACTGGTTAATCTGTACTTCTAATTGACAATTGTTGCAATATATATTTAATTCTTATGCAAGAAAGTATAATTTGAAGGAAAATACAGATAACAATGGTATTTGCTTGCATGAACCAATTATCACTTTAAAAATACCCTGCACAGGCTGAAGGGAATATAATGTTTTATTTACAACATAACAATATTGTGTAAATATTTACCTATAAAATTAGCTTTAAATAAAATAGCACATGGATTTTTACTATTAAAATAGACTTACATACTGTTTAAAAATAAATTATGAATTAATTAAATACTTACTGTTAAATGTATTTATAAAGCTTCTGGCACTGGGTGCAAACTCTTTTGAAAACAATGAACATATTGTGGCAGTATCTGGGTAAATACTTGAATTCACACATTGAAAGGTAGCAATTAGAGCACTTTTGAGTACCATTCAACATCCTTTGTGAACTTCTTTGATACTTAAAAAGTTAAGATCTAGATCTACAGTGAATAATAGCACAATTTGGTAACTACTCAGCCTACTGGAATTGTGAGAATAATAAAAAAAAGAAAAAAGAACCAATTAGAATGTCTAGTCCAAACTAGTACAGTTGTTTTTATCTAGGCAAGATATGAGTAGTGATTAATAGAGCCAGATCTAGTACATGCGTAGTATAATTGGCAATGGCTGTTGACAGTAGTATTGCTCATCAGAAACATTAAATCTTTATGATCAGTGTATAGGAATAAATATAGATATACAGATTCTAGATGTATAGATCATAGAATACTGATGTAAGAGTCTAGGTCTATTGTTATTATATAAAATATGATATAAACTAGATCTAGATATAGAATATAGATTAGAGTCATTAGTAAAGATAAAGTAGATCTTAAAAGAATGATCTGTGACTATTGTGAGCAAAGCACTTCCATTCATGATCTCTTATTTAACTCACATTTTGTTGATGGAATGTTATATTTGTATGAAGAGTTGTGCCCATGTACAGGGGAAACTACTCTAGTAATCAAGATGGCTGATTAAACTGGTTTGTTGTTTACCTGAGATTGTTCTTATGTCAAGTGTATTTATATTTGAGTGTCCATCGTAACACATTTAGAATATACATTGTTAAAAAAATTAATTGTCTAATGTGATGAAAAACAAATCACTTTCTATCGAAGTAGGTGCTGTCTTCTATGTCAGCTAAGGCAAGTTGGCGCCTAAGATGGTATTTAGAGAATCTCCATGGGTCATCTTTGTTACGTTGATCACCTTTTAGCTCACAAAAAAGACTTATTTTGCCATATGTTCACTCACCATGGAGATATGTTTAAATTGTCAAATGTGATTTACTAAGAAAATAATCCAAACTGGCATTACAATTCAATCAATGTCGTAAACAAGAAAATACACGAAATACAGGCTTGGCTAATTAGTCTATATTAGCTAAGAAAATCAGTTATAAAGCTTTACAGTTATAGATCTGAGTCACACAATGGTTTGTGCACATTTAACTCTGTAACATCTTCTATGACAATTAAGTTTCCATTCATGATTTGCTGTAAAAGTGGCGGTAAAAATCTTCGGGAATGGTTTCTTTATATATTAAAAAAATCTACCGGAAGTCAATTTGTCATGCAACCAAGGACGCCTCTGTGAACGGGACTTACGCTTAGTTACCTTAGTGTTGGCAGTCCATTTACATATAGTCTATGGTCTTGACAAATTGCGACAGATAATTTCTCGCTAAATCTGTCTGTTCTACACGGCATGTAATCTCACGGCGTCTGTAGACATCTGTAAGCTGAGTTAGAAAAGGTAGACATGTTTTTTTTCCCATTGATGGTTACTTCTTTGTACTGAGTTTGATGCATTCAACGTGTTCTGCTATTTCACACTCATCACGTGGTTGTCAAGAGGCAAGTCTAACAATTTTTTAAAAAAATCTTCTTTATTAGAAAGAAAAATATATAGAAAATAGCCGACTGGGTAGAAATCTTTGTCACCTTGAATAATTCAATGTTACAATGCAAGGATTCAAATACATTTTGCCTCGATTTGTCTGAAAAGATCTGTTCGTCCAAATGAATTGCCAATTTCATCTGCTTTTTATTAGGAAAAAAAGGCATTGAATCTTACAGACAGAATACAATGGTAAATTCTGTAATAAAACCAGTGGCGTAGCTAGCAATGTGCGGGTGGTGCGGGCCGCATGGGTCATCAAATGGTGGGGGGCATCAAACTGAGGACAAACTTTCTCAGCAAAATTACACATTGTAATTACATTTGTTTCTTTTGGCAATTTATATGTACTATATTCTTTATGAAATTAAATGAAATGTAACCTGTAGACCAGTTTGAATCAAAGTTTATCAAATTTTTAAAAATCTCTGAAGTCAACGTACTTTTGTTGTTGTTTTATGAAGCATTACATGTTGTTACTTCCTTTTTCAATACACTTGTTATAATAGTGTTTTTAATTATTACTTATTAGTATTGGTCAAATAAAAGGAGATGATATGGTGCGCAAAGGTGCACGCGTTCAATGTAATAAAGTCTCGTTCTCCGCCATGACACTAATGGTTGTTGTTTGTTTATTGCTTACTGTGAACCTAGATCGTAATTCTAGATCTATACACACACACACACACGAGAGATTTGTGGACCAGTGAGAGGAGGGGAATCTGGGAGAGAATCTGGGTTAACCCTAACCCTAACCCCAACGGTGTTTTTCTTTATTACTAATTAGTAATGGTCAAATCTCTTTTGTGGACCAATGAAAGGAGTTAGGTTAACCCTAACCCCAACCGCTCAGTAAACACAACTCTGCTAGAGTCGGAATTCGAATTCAAGCCCCCTTGTTGAACAAGAATTGGCAGTACAAAATAAAAAAAAATAAAAAATCCTGGATTGAAATAACTATCCAAGTACGTTCCATTCCTGGAGACAGAATACGTAGGCCTACAAGTCCCAACAAAATAAAAACGAGTTTATGGTAATATAAGTGCTCACGAAAAAAAAAAAAATCAGACAGAAAGTATAAAAGTAAATATTTCTCGATTATTTTCCACAGTACACCAAACATCTAAAATCTAGATCAAAACTTTATGGTACATTGTCTTGCAGAGCCTCAAAGACGTATTTGCCACAAGAAAAAATTGCCACGCAAAAAAGATGACAATAGATTTTCTATCAACACACAAGAAAAGAAAAACAAACAAACAAACATCGATTGGATGGTTTTGAGGTCATACGATGAGAATGTGTGGGCATTGGCATCGCATTGGTTTCAAAATCAACCATCGCTGGAATTCGATGTCGGAATAATTTAAATCGGCACTCGCTGAACCTCCAAGAAGACATTTAGACCTAACATCTAAATTTCATTTATCCTTGACAAAAATTATTTAGTATGGGTATCTAACCCAAGACTTGTGTGCCATTAGCCAGACGCTCAACAACCAGTTATTCAAATATGTGCAGCATTTTATTTTGAAAAAAAAATGATTCAGTCTTTAGTCTTTTACAATACCTAGATCTGCATGTGTCTAAAATGTTGGTACTAGTATCTATTTTATTTCTTTTCTCTTCTGAAATCAAATGTGAGTTAGTGATTTTGACGTTGGGCTCCAGGATCCGTACAAGAGACAGAGACAGACAGAGAAAGACTCATACAACAGTAGCACTAGCGTGCAAGTGCTAATTTTACCAAACTTCCATATCTAGAAGACATCATGTTTACACTTTCCATAAGTCAAAGTTGAAGATGTTCCGCAGACAGAAAGAGTTTATTGAGCTCATCAAAAGCGATGCAACCAAAAATTATTGATTTTCAATGTCACTTACACAATTCTGCATCAGGTGTTTGCAGTCATATCCCATTTTGATTATGTGTTGCGCCTTCCTCGTCCATTTCTAACAAAAGGCTTAAATCTTGGCGGAGCAGGGTTTTCCAGCCTGTTGGTTATCGTCTAAATAAAGACGTTAACTTGATGCTGATGATGACATTCACAAGAATCAAACCTTCCCATAAACGTTGGCGTATTTACAAATGTGTAGCAATGGAGTTAACCTTATTGAATATCAACTCCCCATGTTTCGCCCTACTTTTCACATTGTCACACAAGTATGCACATGAATATGTTGAATATGCAATAGAAAAATTAATAAATGCAAGTCATAAAGATACACTTTTTGTTAGCTATTTAATTATTAGAGACATTTCTTTACACTCATGACGATTACCTAAAGATTTTTCTGTGTTAAATTTCTACCAATGAAAAGACATCATAACGATTTTTATAACATTAGCAAATTTCCATTTACCTAGACCTATGAACAAAAAAAAACAAACAATTACGCTGTCTGGTGGGGAATCATTTTGGGGGTTGCGGCAACAAAAAGGTTGAAAACCGCTGTTCTAAGGGGATGATGATGGATTTATTCATTCGCTTTAACTAGGTTGCTTTTTTTTCGGAGAAAAAACCGAGTGGGGGGGGGGGAGAAGATAGTGGCGGGGTATAAAAATGTCCCTTCTTTAACAACACCTCTAGTTAACTTGTACCTTGACTGTGTTCACGAAAACGGCTCTAGCGATTTTTTAAAAACAAATTTAAAGTTGATGTATATTGTTGTCGGAAACAAATTATTAGTTCATTGGACACCCTGGGAAAGAATAAAAAAGAAAAAGAAATTTGGCTGAAATACTAGAAAATATCTTGAATGTCTTTAGGTATTTCCGCATGTAGGCATTATAATATTCAAGAGTTTAGGAACATTTTGCGCATCTGCCAGATAAAATCTATAGGCCTATCATTAGAATATTATATAGTGTAGTAGATATATACATCGCGTAACCACAAATTGTCTTTCATGAGCAAGGAATGCAACGGGTTAAAGAATGTTTTATCTTTTTAAAATCTAGCATTCATTAGCTATTTAAAGAAAATAATCGCCCTATAAGCTGTATAACAGAAATATTGTCTTAACATTAAATTACCACTTTTTCTTTGTTTTAAATCAATCATTCACTAGCTATTTTAAATATAGAAATTGTTTTTACAATATCAACACATACGGATATACTACAGATATCACCAACACAGTAAAGTATTTCTTATATGTTACATGTTGGTTTATTTCAGTGTTAGACTGTTATTATTGTACAAGGCAATCACAATAGACAATTTTTGATCTCTAAATAATTTAAAGTTCGATCACTACTTACAAAACTGTACACTATTTGTTATCACTCCTGTATTCTCTAAAGTTTCCCGTTTCTTTACTTAAAAAAAAAACAGAAACCCTTCTTAAGTCGTAATCTCCTAAGTTTCACTTGACACAGTTCTAGGGCAAGTAATGAAAGCATGACCTTTGACCTTTCTCTGGACTTGACAGACACAAGTCCACAAACTGGGCTTCACATTTTTTAACGGGATTTTCTTTTTTTTGTTTTCCAAATATATCTAGAGTATAGAATTGTGAAATTTGATGGGACAACAACAACAACAAACTGCAGGTTTATTATGAAAAGACAAATAATTAATAATTATTGTAAGATTCACTTTCCTTTTCTTTATCTCTAACTGATTCTGTATAATGGAATCAATAAAATAATGATCATGTGGCATCCATGTCAAATTTCCATTAAATAAATAAGTAATAATTATAAAGCTCGTCTTCGAGTCCGAAGATTCCTGAGGAATGCAGTATTTCCCGTGGTTAATGAACACAATGAAATGGTGCTCAAGCGTTATGTGGGATGTGTGACGGAGAGGAAAACAATCTACTTGGATACCTATTAAGGGGACTTCAGTTTGAATCTCAAGAAGAGTTGTGTTTAGCTGAGCGCCTAAAGGCAGCATGGAAACCTTCTCTCAGATACCCCCTTCCCCCGGGGGTCTAAAATAGAGATTGGACCGTAGCGCAGTCAGCATGCTTAAAGCACGAAAGATACGCTATTGATAAAGCAATACACATACACGCGAAAAAAAATGGAAATCATGACATATTCTCTTCAACATACCAAAACATAGGACAGCAAGCGAAATCCTTTTTTAAAAAAGAAAGCTTATCTAAAGGGAAGAACTCCGCACTTACAACTATATCCCTTAAGAATGTAAAACATTTTTCTCTTTTTCGATTTCAAATGAAATAATCGACTACCGATACTTAATTGACTAAATAGTTACTTTTTAAGAATTGATTAATGTTTTGTTAGGTACTAAAAAAAATTCCTTTAAAGTGTCAACTTTATCGAGAATGGGTCTAGAATAACAATGTGTACTATTATCAGACAAAACCTCAAATATTAAGCCATTGCTATGAATAATGAAGAATTAATTTCCCTTGTCGGTTTCCAACAAGACAATCACTTACCTGTAAATTATTGACTAATTGTTTAATTTTTTTTATTCATGTAATGTCTACGTCTGCGCCAATGTAAAGTTTCAAATTGATTAGAGAATGGGTGTGGTAGAAATTAAGCATTCAAAGCTTCTACCAAATATAAACCTTAAAGCTTTGAAAACAAGTCCTATGATTTAACACACACACACACACACTCACAAACACACACACAGACAGACAAAAATTTTTTTTTACAAAAAGAGAAATTGGCCTGGTGATGTTCCCACTGACTTGACGTCATTCCAGTCGCCTGCGTTACCGTGTCTGTGCTAGCTCTAAGATCTAGTAACTCTGGAACTTTGACAAGGATCACATCTGATGATTCTATCGACAAACTGTCATTCGAACATTCAAAACTTGTGTGGACAACACGAGAGAAGGGGAAGAGAGTGTGGAGACGGAGGGGGGGGGTGTGTGTGACTGTTGACCACGATGAAAGTATTTTGTAAAGGAGGAAAGATAAGCGGAGGTTTGTGGGAGGGGGGGGAGGGTTATCAGCTATTTATTTTAAAAAAAAGACATAAGAAGGAAAGAAAAGACAAAAAGGACGATAAAAAAAAAAGAATTTGTTAAAGGAAATAAAGAAACTATTGAAGACAAGAAACCAAAGAAAGTAGACAAAGAAAAAAGAAAGAAAAGGTGGAAATATCTTTAAGAGAAAGGAGTAGCAGAAAGAGAAAATAAGACTAAGAGAAAGGAGTAGCAGAAAGAGAAAATAAGACTAAGAGAAAGGAGTAGCAGAAAGAGAAAATAAGACTAAGAGAAAGGAGTAGCAGAAAGAGAAAATAAGACTAAGAGAAAGGAGTAGCAGAAAGAGAAAATAAGACTAATAGAAGTGGCGCGGTGGCTGAATGGTAAAGCGCTTGGTATCTGAACCAAAGGGTGTCTGGTGAAGACTGGAATTTTGAAATCTTTAGCGCGCATCTGAGTCCGCCCAGCTCTAATGGATACCTGACAAATGTTGGGGAAAAGTAAAGGCGGTTGGTGGTTGTGATTTTTACATGACACCCTCATTAACTTTAGTCCTCAGAAACCTTTACATTATTTACCCTATAGACCCCATGGCCTGAAAGAGGAACTATACTTTTTTACTTACAGTTCTTTATAGAATAAACTTCTTTTGGGCATTCAGAGTTTACACGCTTTTTAGCGGCCCCCGAAAGGGGAAAAGACGCTATTAGTTTTGTGTGAAATGTCTGTCCATCTGTCCGTCCGTCCTTTTAGATCTCGTAAACTAGAAAAGATAGTGAAAATCCGACATCACAATATTTTAGACCAGGGGTGGGCAAATTACGGCCCGCAGGCCACATGAGACCCGCCTGAGTGTTTTATATGGCCCGCGAACGCCTACAGAATTCAAGCGTGCCCACAGATTTAAAATATAATAAAGAGAAAAAAAAATCTTCCTATCTCTTATGATGAAGAGCCCAAAAACATTGTCTCTGCATGTCATACTAAAAATGTTTAAAACAACATGAAGATTATGCTTGTTTGCAATATTTCCAACCATTTAGTCAAAGACATTAACTCAAGCCAGTATTTATTCAAAGCTATGAAGAACTGGGTTGAGGTGTTGGGTTGGCTTGGAACAAGATGGCAAGTGTAACAACTAATAGAGCCCGTGCTTTGAATGAGTAAAGCGTTTTAAAAAAAAAATTAATTAAAGAACAATATCCCA
>JAZGLO010000717.1:0-17000 GCA_036873155.1 Biomphalaria sudanica | reverse complement strand
AAAAAGCAAAAAAAAAACTGAAAAAGAGGAAATTATTGTGTTTAATGTAAGTATACAATGGTCATTGCATCTAATGAAATAGTTCATCTCAATTGACACCAATCACCTGTATAGCCGACGCGATCCAGTTTCCAGAGATCAACTCCGTCACATTCAAGCCTGTATCTTTGAGCTCCCACTCTCCGTGTGTGACAAAGAAATCCAGCAGCACTTCGGATGAGATGGCCACAAAGACAAGCTCGGATGTGGTGTACTGCATGGCAAAGAACTGTAGTCAGAGAAAACTGTTGTTAATAAATATGGATTATAAGCTTGGCTTATTATTGAACTTTATAACTTCGAATTATCATAGTCAATCGTCTAAAAAGTTCAGTTTTGTTGTTATCTAATAATTACTTTGTTAATTATAATAAATAATTAAATACAAATACAATAATATTTTATTACTCTGTAAAGATTTGTCTTATAATTGTGCATAACAAACATTATAACGATATTTTGATGTACAAAAAAGTTACAAGAAAATGTAAATAGGTCATGAAAAAATTCTTTTTACTGTAGGGTAACAGAGAGTACATATCGAATAGTCAACTAATTTACTAAAATGGGTTTCATCTGTATATTAACAAGCCCTAACACCATGCATTCGAGGATTGGATTTATTCGATAAGCGAATTATCAATCTATGTACCATAGAGTGCACGGGAGTACCTGAGCGTGCATAGTCTCCCTTGATGAGGATTGTGGGAGCTGACTGGATACAAAGGGGGTGGAGCTCTAGAGCGAGATGAGAGACGAAAATACGTGTTTGTGTTTGTTGTACGCAGTATTCATAAAGCGAATCAAAGCTGACTTAATATCTTTGGACATCGAGCCATTGAGTTGGATACCCCTAAACATTTCTTTACCGCTATTGAAAGATGTACAAATTCATCAATTAAAGTCAGATTTTTATAGTTGAAATTATGCGTTTCCAGGGATAAAGTAGACCCCAACCCACCAGCCCCCTCAACAAAGAAGAAGAATATAGACATCCATACAACAATAAGCAAAACAATTTCTAAATAAATAAATATTACTAGGTCAATGTCTTCGCACCCAAAGAGACAGAATAACAACGTGTGCAGTATTCCACTTAGCCAAAGGCACCAACCCGTGGGTCGCAGATGAAGACGTTGCTTGTCAATGTGTGCTTCTTAAGAATCTTTTTTTTTTCGATTATGTTCAACTGGTTTTGTTGTGCATAACCAAATATTGAAAATAAACAAAAAAAAAAAACAGTAACACATTTGAAGTCAGAAGTTTTGTATGATGCACTGTGTCTGTAATACTACCAAATATACTTTCTTATTGAACGACAAACATTTTGTCAGAAATGTTACTTAACAGTGATTGTACACGTCTGTTCGTCAAATGGGTAATCTGTCATTTGTAACTCACAGGATACAGGGATCAGACTGCCTGGTATCCAGCTTGCCAAACCGTCGTTGGTTATAAAGACTGGCCTATAAATAAAAGGTGAAAATCTTGTTCAACAATTTCATTGCGATGTAAGAAGTACCCCGGTAATACATAAACAGCTTCAGATGTTCTTGTTGTTTTTGTGTTTGTAATTGAAAAGAAAAAGTGTCTCAAATTTTACGCATTAGTTGAAATATACTCATGCTTGTAGATTAAAAAAAAATAATTTTCTCTGAGTACTATTTATTATGTTATGCTTTTGCTAAATGGAAAAAATATTAAAGAAAGCTATGATTTATTCTTACATCGCCTTGTTGTAATATAAAGAAAATAGCTGAAATTATCATATCACACAATAATCGTTCATTTGATTGTGTAGAGCTCAGTAATAGTAATAAATTCAAAGTCGTTTTGTGTTCACCAATTATAAAACTTGAATACAATTGAATAAGGCACAAAGAAAAAGAGGAAAGAAACACATTCGTGTTTGACAGAAATTAAAATGATTTAATACGTTTTAAAAAGTGAAGAAGAAATATCCTAAATATTGTTGATGGGAAGCCAACAAATGACATAGGATATTCACCGTCCAAGCAGAGAGTGCTTACCCTGTATAAGTTTACAAGACGGGAGATTATAGTACCTGCAGAATTACATTTCAGAATTAACTCGACATGCAAGTGCTACTATTTATAAAGCTTGGTAATGATGACCACTGGAAGCACCTGCTTTTGTAGCCGTTTCTTTCCGAAGACATAGTGCATGATTCTTGGAAGTGGAGGACCCAACACTTTATACAATTCACAAAAATCTAAAATTATTTCAGATTTGTTATAAAAAAAAACTAAAATATAATATTTTCCCGTAATTTTCTTATATTTAATACTTATTTATTTTGTTTGATAAAATATATTAATGATATGTATAGGCCCCCAGTCTTACACTGTCGTAGATCTTGCACTGTGAAATCGAACTTAGTAGGTAAATAAGTTAATTCCTTCAATACCTTTCTCAATTATATGTTTTTAAAACTAGATAGATAATCATTGTATGCTACTTCGATGCATATTTTTGCAAGGGAAATACAATGATACATTCCTTTTAAGTGATTTAATGTTTATTCTACTGTCTTGACTTATAAAACATGAGGCAATGAGATGTCTAGACTTACGCCACATCATCCTGAAAGAGATCCCTGTCTCCAAGTGTATTCATCAGCACAACTCTCGGTCTCCAGATCTTCTCAGGTACTGGATGGATTAACGTCTGGTTGCCATACAAACTGGGGTCCCACGTAATCATCTGAAAGTTATAATTTCTCATTTCACAAAACGTAACTAGTATTCCCTTCATGTAGGAGAATCTTAAACAGACAAAGTGAAGAAATCTAATTCCAAATATATGGACATGAGAAATAACAATTGAGTTTCAAACTTAGATCGGGTATAGGGTAACTAGATAGAGCTAGATATTTGGATGTATTTCATTTACATATAACAGCAAATGTTGATAAGCTATATATTATACAATGGATACGATAATTTTTTATGCACTTTCTAAAACTGGAACATCCTAGATCTATTTCGGAACTCTTTAATGGCATGCTTTCTTTGACAATACAACTTTAAGATATATGTTGTCAAAAAACGTGTGCACTGTGCACTGTTTTTTATTATGTAAAATCTTTAATAAAAAAACTCTGACATTAAATTGAGTTTTAAAATAATACTTGTTGACTTCATATCCAACACTTACCTCATCTAGCCAATTAAATATCAAAAAGCCGTTGGCTGTGAAGCTTTGAGTGACATCATCAAGACCCACAATAGACACCATTTCAAAATTCACATAAACTTTCATGACCTGAGACTGATCTTTGAGAGGACGCACCTCCGTGTGGTAGTCACCATTCTCTACGATGTCCTTCATAATGGCCACTGTGCTGCTGTAAGTTTGTGAAATCGCATCCCGAGTGATAAGGCATACAACTATAACAGCAAGGACCAGGCATTTCTCCTTCATTTGTATCTAGGTCAAAATGGGCCAGAGTCTTCTCATCATAGATCTACCAGTACAGGAGTGGAGGTTAGAAAAATAAGGAATGTGAATTTAAATTGCTGTAGAATTAAAATCGTGTTTTTTTTTACAAAGCTTATATCTACTCGCTGTTTGTGTCTCTCTGTATGTCTGTCTGTACATGTTATTTCTCCGACACCCAATCTCAAATCAAGCTGAAATTTCGCACAATAATTTATTTTACCTGACAACACAAGAATCAATTTAAAAAAAATTAACCATTGGTAATAAATTACTTTTTTGAGATATGAAATATTTTGTATCTAAAGTAACGGAAATTGACTGAAGTAGTGGTATAAGCTGAATTAGGCCCCTTTCCGAGGAAAAGAAATAGTACTAGACTGAAGTGGTGATATAAGCTGCATTACCTAATTATAGATTCTTTTCTGAGGCTTATTACAAATTTTATTACATGACTGATCCAAACTAATTGATACATTTAATATCAGCATTATTTTTTATAAGTTTTTTTTTTTATTTTTCTTGGTTAATGTTGTAATTATTGTTGTATGTGAATGGGGATAATTCAATGTGTTAGAAGCGCTTCAGCCTTGTATACTTATCATACGCCTGCATAGGTTTACAGGCTTCGTCAGCGTCCGATTTGATAATTACTTTGTTAGGTTTAGGTTACCCAAACCTAGGTTTGCCCAAGCACACCCCATTTGGACAACTGTGTCTTTCAGGAAGTGTTCATCCGTCACTAAATAGCGGCTTATGCTACGCCGCGGGTCGGCTTGTCTACTTATATTTATCTATAAGAAGCGTAACTCTAGTTCGAAAAATCTAAAAATTGCAAAGTAATAATTACGAGACAAGGGAGCTCTTATTGTTGATATATATACATATATATATATATATATATATATATATATATATATATGATAGGTCCAGAAAACTATATGTTATACCTAGACTGGACATGAAGAACTCTGATAATATACAAACATGTCGTGTGAAGCTTGAAAGAAAAAGCTGAAATAAAGCGTTGTTTTGTAAAGTAGTTATAAAAGTAAAGCTGTTTTTTTTCAACTCTAACCTATGTAATTTATTATCGAGAATTAGAGCTCTTTCGTCTCAAAATTATCATTTTGCAATTTTTAGATACATAATCTAGATCTAAAATGATCTAGGTAATCAATATATTTAAATGTACAATCTAAAATCATTAGATGATTAAAATCAAGAGAATTTAATTATTTCGATCTAGGATTATCGAAATATTATCTCTATTGCAACGAACAGGAAATGACTTTATATAAAAGATTTGCGTAAATTTATCTTATCTTAACTTATAAAATACAGACGTTATCTCAAGAAGATGATTAGGTCCGACGCGTGTTCATAGGTAAATCTAAAGTTAAAGTCAATTAAAGTCAATGGTTTTCCTTGTTGGCTCAAGCAACCCATTTCAAGCTCTAATGGCACTAGGGATGAAGGAGCATTTGTACAAATGCACCCTAGCATATGAAACAAGGAATGTGCCTTTATCTTTGTGTCTTTCTGGGTAATATTTTAGGTTTTGTTTTTATATTGAATGATTATGGTTTAGTGTTTTATATATTTTTATATACAATTGGTACTTTACTTTTAAACCTTCTATCCTGAAGGCTTTCCAAATTTAGTGATTTTACTAAAGGTGTTACTCTAGTCAAATGTGAATATTCGTTTTTTATGAATCTCACTGCTCTATTTTGTGTCTATTCCATTTTTCTAAATGTTTTCTTGAGTTGAGGGGTCCCAAACAGAGAATACATATTATACTATTGTCGTAACCTAGCGTTAAATAACATTTTAATTTTATGATCTTTTTGTGCTTGGAGAAAATGATTCTAAAACACCTTCCAGACAGAAGTAGAAACACTCCTTGACCCAGATTAATCTGCTTACAAACCGCCAAGAAGTACAGAAGGTGCAATACTATTCATGCTAGATTGTCTAACCCATCATCTTGATACTCAGAGACACTACGCCACAGTTTTATTCGTTGACTTTTCATCCGCATTTAACACCATCCAACCACATTGCATGATACAAATGCTATCCGAATTGAACGTTAGCAAACACATGCAAGCTTGGGTTCTAAACTTTCTTATCAAACGCCCATAATATATAGAAGCGAACGGCCATGTGTAAGGCACGAGAGAGCTTAGCTTTGGAGCGCCGCAGGGTGCGTTCTATCACCAGTATTGTATAACATCTACACCAATGACATTCGGAGCCAATCAGCTGATACTCCCATCATTTGATGACGACACAGGAATCATCGAACTTATTGCAGGGAATGAAAATATGTACCAGTCGATTCAATAATTAACATCTTTTACCAATGTTGTATAGACAAGTTTCTAATTTTAAATATTCAGAAAACTAAAGAAATGATAATAGATTTTAGGTAACATAAAGACCATCTTTGAGAAGTTTAGATAAATATCCGAACCGTGCAAGGGTTAGGGTTAGTGCAAGAATACAAATACCTAGATTAAATCATCAACAACAAACTGAAATGGAGTGAACTCTGTCAAAACCTTTACAACAAAATTCATTAACGACTCTTCTACCTTAGAAAGCTAAGAACATTTAAAATCGACAAAATATTTATTAAACTTTTCTATACAGCAACCATCTAATTAACTTTGCTATCACCTGCTGGTATGGCAATACTTCATTGGCACAAAGACTTAGACTAAATAGACACATTAAAAAAAAGCATCATATATCACTCGAGCACAGCTACCATCTCTTGAAGAGCTTTTCATAAAAGATGCCATTCCAAAACACACGATTCTCAAAGACAACCTGCACCCATTAAACCACTGTCACATCAGATCTGAACGAAGTGGTCGTCTCCTTTCCATTATAACTAATACAGAAACATTTAAAAACTCCCTTATCCCACTTTTGGTCAGTATGTTACAAGATCATCTGTCGTAATCAAGAAGTACATAGAAGTCTAACTCATAAAGCGCTGGTTGTGAGTGTGTATGTGTTTCGTGTGTGAATGATGTTCGTATTTGCATCTATATTGTTATTGTTACAGTATTTTCGTTGAGGAGGTCACTTGTAGTCAAACTGAATTTCCATTTGATTGGACCAATAAAACTGATCTTATCTTATCTTATCTTATTTGAATTGGTGAAATTTCTTTTAATAGAAATTTCTTTTAATAAAATTAATAAAAGAAATTCAATCTTATTTGAATTGTAGAAATTTCTTTTAATAGAAATTTCTTTTAATAAAATTATTAAAAGGTTATTAAAAGAAATTCAATCTTATGTGAATTGTAGAAATTTCTTTTAATAAAATTATTACATAACTAGTAAAAGAAATTTCTACAATTTATATGATTTAGTCTTTTTGTTAATCTTAATAACGGAATTTTTTTTGTGTAGAATTAAGACATGCTCCACTTTGATTCTCATTTCTGTAAGTGGACCTAAGACTGTTCCTTGAGGTACACCTGAGTTTACTGTTATTGGTGTTGATTTAGAGCCATTTATTATTACAGTTTGTTCTCTCCCTATCAGAAAATCCTGAATCCACTGAATCAATGAACCATCAATTCCAAAATATTATAACTTTTTAAGAAAGCTATGGTGGTGAACTTTGTCAAAAGCCTTTAAAAATCTAAACCTTTGTCAAAAGGCTTTAAAAAAAAAGATAGCATCTATTTGCTCACAATTATCAACATCATTTGAACAATTATTAATTAGCCCTATTAGTTGTGTTTCACATGGTCTATATTTCTAAAACCATGTTGTTATGGAGTAAGAACATTATGTGGTCTAAGTGGTTTATGATAGTTCTGTAATTAATATTAATAATAACCCATTCTATTTAAAATCCTCAAAATGGTATTGCATTATTTCTAGACTTTGAAAACTAAAGATCATTACTTTTCTTATGCAGAGAAGATCGATTTTCCAAGATTCGGAGCGACTCCTCAAACAGCTTAAAAAAGAGTTACATAGGTCTGTTATATGATCATTATCGAATAAGATTTTTTTTTCGTTTTCCAGTCTAGGTATTATAAAGGTCTGTGGGTAGGTCTTTATACTCAGAGCATACATTATTTCCGCTCTGATAAGTTTTTAAAAAAGAAATAAATGTTCTACGTTACAGTTTTAACAAACTATGTGTCATTATAATAGAACTGTGGGAGGAATGCAACGTTGAAGGAGACAAGGCTACAAAGTGGACACCAAAATTTGAAGTGTAGACATGATCTTATGTGTTTACAGTAACTAAAGGTGGACAACGGAAACCCATTCAAGTTCATTGTTTGAATTACCGTAAACGCTCAAAAATTCATGCACACAAAATAAAAAAATAAAAAAAAGAATGCTCCGTATTTACCATTATTAAATTATTTATAGTATAAGTTAGAAATATTATTATTTACATTATACAAATGGTTTGCACTGAAACAACATCGTGGGTTAGTAACCTACAGTAGATGTGTGGTTGAGAGGCCAACAGCACTTGGCTACGAATCTTGACTCTAGTATTGTTGTGTTTGGAGAGCCCAGAGTCTTACTTAAATGGAGGCTCTAGAAGACGTGACTTTGGTCCCCCCCCCAAATGAAATAGAACAATATAAATAAAATAAACAGAGAAAAAATAAATGACGCAGTTTATTTAAAACCTAGTGAGTCCAACATTAATATTGGGTACAAGTTTCGCTAGTTCTTCTCTAAATAATCTGTATATAGAGTCCTGTGCTTCGGCCCCTTTCCGTCGGCCCCCTAGGCAGCTACCTTGTTTGCCTATCCCTAAACCCGGCCCTCTTGTCACTATAGAAACTATTACAAATAGAATGAAAAAAAAAAGACTTTTCAGCAGTAAAAACAAATAGGTGGCTGTATTTCAATAGATCCTTTTCTATTTAGTGTTTCTATAGTCAATTGAAGGTGGTATACAATGAACAAATGTTATAGCGTTGCTGTAATATCTTCCATTGGTCACTAGACATATTTTCAACTATTTTTCTGATTTGTTTGTAAATGAATTCAGTGAGTAAATAAAACTTGTTTTAAACTTAATGTTCAGTTAATAAATCGATTATACGCGTGTGCACTGTCAAGCTCTGGTCTATGACAACTATAACTTTCTCTTCTTTCCGGTTACTCTGCTAAAAATGCTGTAAGAAGTAATGATCTCTTATGTCACAATCAAATCTTTAAAAATGTATGAACAAAAAAAAAAAAACAACCTTCAATTCAACCCAAAAATGAACAATTGAAATAGAACATAAATAAGAAAGTTTACACAATATTTGTTACACTCTTCAACATTTGAAACATTAAAATCCTTGTGTACTTAAAGCTACCCTACGAATGACTGATTTAACCAGCATGAGATTATTTTTAGATTCAATGAATTGAATTTGGACTAACTTTACGCTATGGTCCCTATAAAATGCGGTACAGGAGCGACAGAATTACTGAGAGTTGATTCAATCGATATACTTGATACAAGTATTTTCATTATTTACTTGGATTCAACTCTTTTTGTGACTTGACCTTTCTTTCAGTGCACATTGATCTTCTAAGGATAAGTTTAGTTAGTATATTTCTAACAGTTTAAAGGATATGGTGGTGGAGGTGTTTGGAGTCATGCTGCACTGAGCCTAGTGTCCTGCACCTCGTGACCATGAAATGACACAACACTAAAACACAAATCACGTGGTAGGCCTATTTCAAACTTAGAAAATCAATGACTGGTAGGAGTTAATTGAACTCTAGCATAAATTGGCATTTGTTAACTTTTAACTATATTATCTTACTTTTAGAGCCTAGCTTAAACTAGTGTGTAGCTTAATGTGCTTTTAAAACTTAACCCCTGCCCATAAGCAAAGAAAATGAAAGGGGTTCTCATTGTTTAGTAGTTGTTATATAAATTATATCACTTGGTCTCTTGAAATTCTAAACACATCGTTACTTAAGACACTGTTTTATTTGTACATTTAATTCAATATATAAAGCAATATTCAAAACAGCTTTATCCTGACTATTACAGTTAATGCTTCATCAAGTAGATTGAATTAGTCAACTTTTTTAAACAAGATTATTCTATACCTAGCACATAAACAATGACAAGATTTAAACGATTTAAGTTAACACTATATACACCTGTTCATTTATATTTTTTGGACTTTGTCAATGATTATCATTGCAATATAATCTAGTACCATATTTTATTTCTTGTAATCTTCATTTTAAGTGCACAGAAACAACGCTAGAATTCAAATTGGTTGTAAGTACCTGATGCATTCTTTAATACCTAGTCTTTATTTTTTTGAATTAAAAAATATATTGAACTCTTCATTATATCATTGTATGTGGATTCTTTTATTTGTTTCTGCAAATCTAACATGCCATATAGTTTCATCTTGATATTTTGAAATTATGATCTATTTTGTACTCTCCAACTATTGCCTTACACATTCTTTATCATTATAAGCCTAATAAGGTTAAAGGTAAATGTACAGCCATATTTTCATGCTAAAATTTCACTAGTAGTAGTTTGAATTCATAAACTCAGTTTATAGACGACAAATTCCATCCTGGCTCTTTTTTCCCTCTATTTAGTTCATTGACGAATAAAGTATAGAATATACATCTTTATTGTACTGTAATATTTGAACATAAAAACAGTTTCAATTTTTTTTATAATTTATGCCATTCAACCCTCCTGGAACGTGTACTATCAGACAGCCATGTCTAACAAGAATCCTAATGTCACTAAGATCCACAGAATAAAGAAGGCAATGAAAGAAACTCTGTCTATGTGTTTGCCAATCAGTCTGTAGTTATTAACTCTGGGAAGAGTTGCATTGTCTTTAGGTTCATTTACCTCAACCTTCATGTCCACGGTTGAGAAATTTTGAAACCCGAGAGAGTCAGCGTCAGACGTTGTATTGTTTGGACTAGGACTGGAGTCGTTATGATTGACATTGTTGTTAGGTTTCACTTTGTTGTTTAACATGGAGGAAATTGTTGACGTTAATGTTTGTGCTTTGGAGAATGCACTCTGAAAATTTTCTTTGGCTTTCAAATGGGACGTCTCTTTCTGATGAAAATAAAAAAATAAAAATATAGACATAATGCAAAGGATTGCTCGTGCCTGTATTATTTTTTCAGACTTTCAATTTAACTTCAAACAATGCATAGAATCTAGGTGAATATAACAGGTGAGATCCAGGGTATTGCAATATATCTTCAAACTTGAACAAATTATCATTAGTTTATTCTTTCCCAATGACTTCCAATTTAATGTTTACCCCCACAAAGCTATAATCATCCCTTTGGAAATGACAAATTGGGAAACAATTTAGAAGGGCTAAGCCAAGACCAATCGTCTGAACACTGACCAGCGAATTCTCCACCTGTGGGTAGTGGAAACGAATAGCTCTTGGTCACGTCACAAATCTATACGACTTTCATAGGTCTGTGTTGAGGCCTTCAATAAAGAATGGTCTCGGATAAAACTTCTCTCTGCCATCTTTACTCATTAAGCATTAGATGCGTTATTTATTTGCTTTTCCTTAGAGCAAACTCTGTCAAAGATCAATCCACGCAGTAAGATGTGTCAACAGCAAATAGTCTTAAAGTATCCTTAAATTTAATGAACATATCAAGTAGTACGAAAGACATTTAAAATGCGATTTTCAGTCTCTCTATCACAGATCTACAAAAAACAAATAATCAAACCTAATTAGGTCATTCAGCAGAAAGGAAAAAGTGACAACTAAAATACGACCTGTAAATTGAAGAACTCAGACTGAGCGATTCAAAAGAATGTTATTACCATTGTTGTAACGCTCTAGAGCTGCAATAAATGATGTCACGCTATCTTGATGTAGCAGCAATTTTATATCACAATTTGTTTTGTGGAGCAGTGTTATCTCTCGAATTATGTGCCATTTGCTATTTCAGAGGTGTCTCTATATCTCTCGTTGAACACACACATGAAGAAACAGGGAGTAGAATCTCTTTGCTTTCAGATTAATGCTATCAAACTCAATTTAAAACAACAACAACAAGTGATCCAGAAATGAACTAAAATGGTTAAACCATAAATCACTTGTTCAAGTAAAACAAAAACTTGACTGACATATAATGTTATCGTTGAACAAATGAAGCGTAGTGAAGATAATGATGATCAATAACTATCCATGACAACACAATGACCACTGAACAATGACCCCAAACAATGACCACGATAGTTAGTTTGACATCTCTTCTATAGTCTCCTACCAAGACTTTACTGGACAGTTTACATCATTACCAGCCCTTCCTTCAGCCCTCTACAATACGCGTATATACAACTATTCAAGATCTTCGAAAACTCTGTTCTGATATAAACACTTTTTTTTCTTTCACATGGACCTAATATCCTGATTAACTCTCTCTCACCTAGCTCGCCCACTGAGGTGTAAGAAACACAATCAGATGAACACAGGGCCGGCCCTAGCAATTGCGGGGCCCTATGCGAAACGGATTGCACGGGGCTTAGTCTGGGTAGCGATCAGCATAATGTCAAAATTAAGATTTTTTTTTAGTTAGAAACTACTTTCGTCATTGAAATAAATTTTTATGAAATGGAAGCTCACAATGTTGTTTTTATCTATTGGCATCCCAAAAATGACAATATTGTCCATTTTTCCGGAGTTTTGAATAATTTCAGGAGATTTTCAGGACTTTTTTGTATATTTTGCCTTTTCATGAGATTTCCTGTAACTCGGGAGGCCGTGGAAACCCTGTTATTATATATAAGTTATAATGGTTTTATTTAATAATTTACACTTACAATTAGAGCGGGGCCTATGAAAGCGCGGGGCCCACTGCGATGCATAGGTTGCAGTGGCCTAAGACCAGCCCAGGATGAACAGTGTACTAATGCTCTAGATCTGCAATAAATACAATCCTATGAACATCGTGTGGAGTGTAGACCTAGTTAGTGCATAATCACCGAGATTCAAAGTTTGGAGGAAGTCTCAGAGTTTTCATATTTTAATGCATCTTAGATTTTTGGCAATTTGGCATAGGAAAAAAAAATTTGCTAATCTTTGAGCTAATCATATAACGCTCATGTTAACAGCTAAAAGTAACATAGGGCTTTTATGTGCCATTGGAAGCGATAACTCATGAAAGGGAGAATAAATTTCTTCTTTTCACTGTCATTTTTTTGTCTCATAAAAACGAGAAACGATAATTTTGGTTTGAAAATCAGAAAAGAAAAAGGATCCACTAACCTCGTCTTTGTGAGCCAGGTAGACAATGATGATGCTGTCGATGACGGTCAACATGGAGATGATGAGCAACAAAAAGAGGTAGATGGTCAGCTTGGGAGTTGTGTTCCCAGAACGAGGCAGCATACTGCTAACGACGCTGAGAAATACCGACAGTGCCAACAACACGGTGATGCCTAGCCACAACAAAATATGGACATAGTGACTACATTGATACATCACAAAGATACATGTTTGATCAAACGTTTCATAGAATAGAGATACTAGTCAAAAAATATAACAACGATTATCACTAACAGTTTCAATTGTTTGAGAACACTCAGTGTTGTTACACTGAATATATATATTCAGTATATATACCTATACCTATACCTATATATATATGTGTGTGTGTGTGTGTGTGTGTGTGTGTGTGTGTGTGTGTATGTATTCGGAGAATGTAATAAGATCTACACGTCTATTTTGTAAAAGTTAAGAATGCTATTAAAGAATTTCATACTATATAGTCTATATAAAAGAAAAAGGATTTATTATATTTTATGTTTTTACATTCTGATTTTAATTTCTGCTGTTAACTCAAACTTTTGTCATAGTAAAAACTAACAATCGTTTCTGTTGACAACGTTTATTGACCCTATGGAGCTGGTATTGGGCAACTTAACTTAAACAGCAAGATAACATACTCTATTCAAATCTCAGAAAGCTCATTTAAAAAAAAATTTGATTTAATAAAGAAAATATTTATCATTATTGCCTAGGAATGCACCTATGTAATATCAAAGAAAATTAATTATGTAGAGCGCATTTTTTAAAAAAGTTATCATTGATCACCATCATAGACTATATATATATACAGGACTGCCAACACTAAGGGTAACTAAGCATACGTTTCGTTCAACTCCAAAATGTGAGATGTGGTACTTCCGGTATAAACTAATTTTATGACATTCACGATGTTAGAATGATGATGCCAGCTTGGATTTCTCTTTTCATCACATTTGACAATTTCTTTTTACATTGTATACTATTAATATCAGTTAAATAAGCAATTAATGAAAGAGTCAATACAGTTTTGAGAGTGTCATTTATTACTTAGGTAGCCTGTAGGCCTATTCTTGGTAATCGAAGTTAAGTCTGTGAGTGAGTCAGTCTAAAAAAAAAAACAATAGTGAGTCCCTGAGCCTACACACTCACATCTCTACCAGCTTCTACGTACATCTAGATTCTATACCTATTTTTGAAAATTTATTTGTAGTTTTTTTTAAAGATAGCATGCAGTATGCATTATATACATATAATAATGGAGAATTAAAAATTACAAGCAATCGTGTATTTATGACTAATTGAAAAATATGCATAAAACTTTCAACTCTGCAAGTTATTAATTTTTTAAACTAATTAAATCCTAAATAACATCCAATTATTCTTAAAGCCATAAAAAAAATTAATTGTTCCAAATTTGTCTTCACCTAATAGAATTCTAGAATCATTGTTCCTACTTCAATAAAAATTAATTGTTCACGTAGTAAACATGTAAACTTTGACCCAGACTTAGTGACCTATGGCTTTAAACTATATCTATATATACGACCATACACACTACTATAATTTGTTTTTGGAAAAAAATGGCTTAATTGGTTTTTAATTATATATATATATATATATATATATATATATATATATATATATATATATATATATATATAAACTAGTTAGAACACTATCTAGGTAAATGTTCTTTTTTTAAGTTGGTAAATCAGATTTTAATGTTATAAAAATCTGGCTATGTCTATCGCACTGTTATCAAAATAAGAAATATTTTGAACGTAGTGTTTATCTTTAGTGATGGTTTCTTTCTATAGTAAACTAATTCACCGGAAGTCATTCTTCTAACACTACACTGCAACCAAGGACAATATAGGCGTGTAGCGCACAGTTGACAGTCCTGTATATATATAGTCTATGATCACCATTAACTTCATGAATATAAGAAAAAAAAAATAAAGAGAAATCGTAATGATAATGAAATTATATGTAACATGCATGGAGAAATCATATAAATAGGAAAATAAAAATAAATGCAAGTAAAAAATGAAATTGGATATTCCCTGACGTTTATATGTTGTATCATTTATTAGACTTTTAAACTGAACCAACTGGAATTGTAGATAATCATACAGAAATGTTTGGTTTACTGAAGTATTTGAATATAAAATAGGAGTTATTTTGACATTAGAAATGGTATTTGTTAAATTCCACAGTGAAAAACAACAACAACACGAATAGATTATATTTTTTTTTAAATATATCAATTTTCAATACCTGCTACAGCGCAGATACCAAAATGGATGCTTTTATGCAAATCTCCGATATTACGTTGCAAATACAAAATTGAAATCTATATTTTTGCTGCAAAAACCAAGTATGACCAGTAATGTACAGACCAATGTCGGTGCTTCTAATAACAGACCCATATATGACGTACACAAAAATCCTTATATATGCCATGCAAAACAAAAAAACAACAGATCTCTGTATGCCCTGCTAATACCCGACCTGCGTATGCCCTGCTAATACCCGACCTGTGTATGCCCTGCTAATACCAGACCCATGTATGCCCTACTAATACAAGATCTGTGTATGCCCTGCTAATACCAGACCCATGTATGCCCTACTAATACCAGACCTGTGTATGCCCTGCTAATACCAGACCTGTGTATGCCCTGCTAATACCAGTCCTGTGTATGCCTTGCTAATACCAGACCTGTGTATGCCCTGCTAATACCAGACCTGTGTATGCCCTGCTAATACCAGACCTGTGCATGCCCTGTTAATATCAGACCTGTGTATGCCCTGCTAATACTGACCTGTGTATGCCCTGCTAATACCAGACCTGTGTATGCACTGCTAATACCAGACCTATGTATGCCCTACTAATACCAGACCTGTGTATGCCCTGCTAATACCAGACCTGTGTACGCCATGCTCATACCAGACCCATGTATGCCCTGCTAATACCAGACCTGTGTATGTCCTGCTAATACCAGACATGTGTATGCCCTGCTAATACAAGACCTGTGTATGCCCTGCTAATACCAGACCTGTGTGTGCCCTGCTAATACCAGACCTGTGTATGCCCTGCTAATACCAGACCTGTGTATGCCCTGCTTATACCAGACCTGTGTATGCCCTGCTAATACCAAACCTGTGTATGCCCCGCTTATAGCAGACCTATGTAAGACAAGAAAACACATTAACCAAATAAACCTACCATAGCTGATCTTCTCCCCTGAATCTGCTGGGATAACAAATACGAGGAGGTTGAGAAAAGAAAGAAAGACAACCGGTAGAACAATATTGATCAGAAGAAATGTTGGCCTTCTTTTCAGTATGAATTTTAACTGGAAAAGAAAAAAATAAAACATATTCATAAACAGCTAATTTCACAAACGCAGACAAAGTTTTGCATATTTCTAATTCGAAAGATCAAACTCTGAATGTTGCAGCCGCTGCTTCTGTCGACTTGGGAACAAATCTTCATCAATTAACACATGAATTATTCTACGTAATAATGAAAAAAAAAACATAATAACAATGGCTGTGTCTTTGGTTCTGAAGACTAAGGATGCGCGAATTATTTCACAAGACTACGCTAACCCAGTGCCGACCTGCATATTTTCCCACATCTCATGCAGACAAAGCCGTTGTCCGCTGGCGGTCTATTGAAGTTTTCTTTTCGTCTTCTGCGTCTTCGATAATGTTTTTTTTTGAGCTACCCTGCTTCATAATGGCGCCGGGGTGGAAACGATCGTAGGAGGAAACGATTAGGCTAAAGGGTAGCAAAACAAGTCTCCCGTGGGGGTGCCTAAGGGGGTACGAGAGCATCCTCATTGCACTTACGGAGTTGTAAAAAAGCTCCCACAACCTTGTCACAATCCAGGCGCCGTTCCTCAAGGGGCCGTTCCATAAATGGCGTGTCTTGCACAGTTAGCCTGGTATAGAAAAGGAAAATGGCAGGGATCCCTGTGCACGTGGTCTCTGGCCGCCAGCCTGACACCCCGCCAGACAGAACAGTGTACACTGTTCTCATTTAGGCCGGTGAAAGGGAGCTCTTGTTCACATTTGCTTGCCTGGAGTTCCAAGAGCTCAACTCTACCTGCTGACAGTTTCAACAAAAAGAAGTCCCGCAGACTGTGTAGGTATATAAGAG